>JAMKCH010008363.1:0-61691 GCA_023653785.1 Ophioderma brevispina
TAACTCTGAAAGTACCGTACTTACAATAGATTCATTACTTCGTATTCCGATATTTTAACGAAAAGTTTTAACAGCTCCGATCACAGTGTCATATTCTTTGCAACTAAAGAATTCTAAATGGAAATTGAAATTGACTTTACACTGCTAGGGATATAAATAAAAACGATGTCTTCATCTATAATCTGCGATCCGTTTTAGGAAACAAAACACTCACAACAATAAAATTGTATTATGATCTTGACTGTACAAATTGTAACAATTCAACATTATACAGGCCCCCGTGTACTATTGGTATTTTGTATTTCAACCGATATGAATGAAATGAACAAAATAAATTCATGAACATTTATTTCTAATATTATTTTTGCTGTTAATAACTGCCCTCGGTTCACTGCCAGTATGACTGAGCCCTTGTCGTGCATATTATTATGCTGAAGATAATTCTGTCATAGGCCTAATGGTCCCTATCTCAACACTTTAAAATGAAAGAAAAGACCTGTGACATACGGGGCAATTTAACCGTCAATCATTGTATAGTTTTCGGACAGGTAGGTATCATGGTGTTCCTGTAAGTATATTGTCCCCTGTGCGCGTGTCAATTTGTAAGATGTAAATTTTGTCATGGGAATCTTTTAAGCTCTTTTTAGTTAGCAACCATGAGACTTGCGATTTTATGCAAAGTTTCAATGTAAAGATTCAAAGTCACCACCAGTATACCGCGCCCAACGGATATATCCGGGTCAGGGAGACTGCAATAGCGTATTTTGTGAAAAGTATTAACACACATAGGAATCTTTTATTTCACCATGGAGACCTTAATGCCATTTTTTGATTTTCTCTTCCATCGGATCTTTCATGGAGACTATGCCAAGAATCTGTTATGACGGATTGCTACCAATGGGAGGCCCCGGCGATTCCCATCGCCGAGAACCATTCCTCTGGTGACACATTATATAGAGCAGCGCATGGCAAGAAAGTCGGTGGTTCAAAAATAGCGTATGTCGCATTACCGAAATTGTTATGTAGCTGCTATATCTTCTAAGATCTTTGTGTCCTTTGTTAATATATATAGGCGTTCTATAGAGACTATGACGAATAAATCTAAATTTAATATGTAAAACTTGGCATTCTAAATGTAACTCCTATTATACTTGATGTGGTAATAATCTACATGTAACAACGTGCTTTGTACAGTCCATAATGTTTTTTAATGCAAAAAACGGTTGTCACATATGAATACTACGTTAGTCTCTCGAAGCTTTGTAGTATTGAAGATTTTGCATGCTCCAGCTGGACTTATACATTCTCCAGAATGGCAGATAACCAGATGCAGTTAGTATGAAACGAACCTTTACCACTCATTAGGTATCATCATGGTTGTTTTTTAGCACGAAAAGTCCCGCTCTAGTGCGCTCTTGGTGTGCTCTAGGTGCACTCGGGGCGAGATCTGGGTTTTGACACTAGATATCTTGTGTCTATAACTAATAACTGCATCAATAGTTATTGACGTTGTATTCGGAAAGATAGAAAAGAGGATTTTTTCTAGTTTAGTAACGTCGGCATGAAAACCCTGGACTCCCGAACGCACCTAGAGCGCACCTAGAGCGGACTTGTTGTACATAAAATACCACCATCCTTATGCGCAGCCTAAATCGCGCTCGATTAAGACACGGCGCATGTTGTACGAACAAAACAATCTCTACACGATCGACCACATGGTTAAGTTATTTAGTTTGAACATTCATTTTAATAACAGCACAGCACCCGTCCTTCGAGGCCTGTGTTCATAAAAATAAAAACATAACATAAACACAAAAACAACAAAATGAGAAGTACAAGCAGTCGTAGATTAATGGAAATAACTAAATATAAACGCTAACAACTACTTCAAAAGATAATAAACACCTGGTGTAAGTAGTAGAATGCATCTTTTAAATTCTTCTGCTATTATCGCTCTGATAATAGTCGCAAAATATAAGGCAATCCTTGTGAGGGACTTTTTGTGGGCTAAGTTATTAAGGGGGGTATGGGGCGATCTGAAGCAGTAGAACTTTGAAAAAATGATTTTATTCTTATTTTCCTAAATAGTGTATATCAAAATGTTATATATCATATTGTATCCCATGTCCCAAAGTTTTAAAATCCATGACAAAATTTTTGCTCTGTTTCCATGGTAACCCCGTAAGGCCTCTGATGGCTAAACACAGAACGAAATGTAACAAATAACGAAACATGCGACTGGACACAACGAAACTTGGGTGACAACTCTGCAGGAGGTAAATACGGAGTGAACCATGAAGCCCGAATTTTTTATACCGTTCCATGCAACCGGCAAATCGCCAAATCGCATATTCATGGCGTTTTTGATTTGACACAATTTTAGAAAATCGCGGGTCCTCATGGTATCCAACATCGGCCTATATGTGCTGAATATGTGTGCCAATTTCATGTTCATAAGAAAGGCATTTCGCGTTTTCTATTTACGTTCGTTCTCGTTTTGTATGTTTGCGTATTTTAAAAGAAACGGGTTATAGGCCTCGAAACATTTAGACAAAATTGAGGGCCTTTGGATGTGAAATATGGAATATAATTTTTTTAAATTTTCCTTTTATACTGGATTATTTAATAATTATTAATGAAGAATCATCGAATAGGTGCATCCTATAGTTCCGGTATTATTTTTTAAAATAATTTTCTTAAATAATCGCAGGGTGAGAAACAATAAAATACCTAAAAATCACATTACCCAGTGACATTTAAGACTTTAAATTATGGAAAGATAATATAAGTATTTATATCTTCACCTTGCCCAAAATGAATGTGTTAATATTCATAAATATATCTTTTAAATATCTTAAATATAACCCCTTGCAATTTTTCACATATAAAATAAGGAGATGATGCATTTTTCGCAAATTTCGCGTACACTGCTTGACTTTGATCACCATATCTCGGGAACCTCAGGTCCATTGCGATCAGAATAAAGCATTTTGTAGATTAAGTATAACACAATTTAGGACATTGCATTATCTCATTTTCTGGATTAGAACAATTTTTTATCATATTCAGACCCCATACCCCCCCTTAATTACTTTGTACTTCAAGGTTTACATAGTATATGAATAGTGTTTCAGGATACCCTGAGCTGCGACCGTGCGCGGAAAATCCAACGCGTCGCTTCAGGGACAGGGTGTTGTAGCGCACTCGTGCTCGGTAATCCACCGGTGGACTTTCCTCTGCGTATCGTGCGCGGAATACTCCACACCCGCCGATTATAAGGGTTTCAGCGCACGCGTGCGCAAGTAATCCACCCGTTGGGATTCCCTGCGTCCGTGCTCGGAAATACTCCACCGTCGCTTATAGGAAACGGGGAGGTTTCATCGCACGAGTGCGCAGGTAATCCCCCGGTGGATTCCCTGCGCACGGGACGCAGAATACTCCAACTGTCGCTTAATAAGGCACGGATGTTTAGCGCACGATGCGCCGGTAACACCAACCGGTGGATTCACTGCGTTCGTGCGCGAAATACTCCAACCGTACGCTTATAAGGTTTCAGCGCACTAGTGCGCAGGTAATTCCCTCAGGGTGGATTTTCCTGCACGGACGCCACAAATACCCCACACCGTCGCTTATAAACTGTAACGGATGTTTATTAGCGCACATGCGCCGTAATCCACCGGTGGAATTTACCACGCGTCGTGCGCGGAAATAACTCCACCAGTCACACCAGTCGCTTATAGGGAACGGATGTTTTTAGGCAGCACGAGTGCCCGACCGGTAATCCACCGGTGGATTCACTACTGCGTCCGTGCGTGGAAATACTCCCCAAGCCGATTGTATAAGGTTCAGCGCAGATTCGCAGGTAATACCACCTGGAATTCCCTGCGATCCGTGCGCGGGAAATACTCCAAACCAGTCGCTTATAGGAAACGTCGGTGTTATCAGCGCACGAGTGCGCATAATCCTCCGGTCTTATTTTTCCGCGCGCATCGCAAACGCAGAAATACTCAACCGTCGCTTATAGGAACAGGATGTTTTTAGCGCACGAGTGCGCCAGAGTAATACCACGGTGAATGCCATCACACTGCGTCCGTGCGCGTAAAATACTCCACCGTATCCGCTACTAAGGGTGTCAGCGTCAGACGAGTGCGCAGGCTACTCCCTCAGATGGATTTATTCCGCGCACGGACGCAAAAAATACTCACCGTCGCTTATAAGAACGGAATTTTTAGCGCACGAGTCACGGTAATCCTCCGGTGATTCACTCGATGTCCGTGCGCGGAAATACATCACCCGTACGCTTATGGGAACGGGGTTGAGCGCCGAGTGCCGGTAATCCACCGGTGTATCCCTGCGTCCGTGTGCGGAAAATACTCCCGTCGCTTATAGGTGAACGGGGTTTTCAGCGCACGTAGTGCGGCAGGTAATCCTCGATGGAGCACTGCGAGTTCCCGTGCGCGGAAATCTCCACCGTCGCTTATAAGGATTCGAAGGAACGGGGGTTTCAGCGCACGAGTGCGCCGGTAATCCACCGATGGATTCCCTGCGTCCCGTGCGCGGAAATACTCCACCGTCGCTTATAGGGAACGGAAAAATAGAGATTAGACATGATTGGGAGCATTTAAAAATTGGTTTGACCCCTGTATTACTTGATTTTCACCTAATTCCCTTGCGCCGGGATGTGACCTGGCAGCATTATGGAATATTGAATCCTACCCCTATTAAACGTAAGACCATAAAACCTTAACGTACTTTTTGAACTGCATAAACTCTTGGCTCCTGGTCTGTGTAGTCTATACGTTCATCAGACTTTATTTCATTCAATTATGTTTCATATGATACAATACAAAGCATAGATAATACAAACCAGTTCCCCTTTTTAGACAAGAAATAACAAGTCATGATCATTAATATATAGTTGATACTATACATTATTCATTGTTATATAATATGACACAGAAATGTGTAATCAAATTCACAACTCGCGATCAATATTAATAATGACAATATAAGTGGAACATGGTAATAGCATAATCGAGGAACAATGTAGAAGTAATCATAAGGGCAAGTCTGAATCTGAGAAAGAATCAAACTACAACCCCAGGGTCTTTGTGTTTGATCCTACCCGACTTATAAAGAACAACGTTTGATCAATATTCAAAAGTGGGACAAGGACAGACAACGAACAGAACATACCAATACAAACCACAAGGACAACTAAGGGTAAACAAGGTGTGATCCAAAAAACAGGATGCCATAGCACGTTAAACCGACACATGTAAAACGTCGAGAGAAAAAAAAAAACCTGCTTGAAACATTTATCGTGATTATAATTAGTAATAGTTGTTTCTTATATTTAAGTTTAAGCTCCTTATATTTTTCTTTTAACTATTTTTCAAGTTTATTCCACACTTTTTGGCCTACATAAACAAATGAATTACGAATTAACAAAGAAGTACATTTATGAGTCTGATAGTGACGTGCATTACGTGTGTTATAGTTGTGTACTTCGCTGTTTTTTTGTGAAGAGGCCATTGAAGATTAGGTAGATTACTGTGATAACGGTAACATGAAAATCCGCGCTATTTGATTTTGTTTTATTCACTATTTTCATATTTTTAAAGTCGTGAAATAATGGTTTGGAGTGGGAAATGTAAGACGAATTAGAGCAAATGCGAGTTTGCTTTTTTTGGCTGTCTGAAGATTTTATCGAGTTTAGTTTTTTCTGTACTGGTCCATGGGCATTGGTGGTGTTTTCAGAGTCTGTGATAGCCCATTAGTCCTGGCAGCGGGAAGCCGATTTTGGCTTAGATCAAATCTCTGATAATTATTTTTTTTCAGCTGATATAATCTTCTGAAAGGGTAATACAAAGGAAACGCAAGGTGGGTGGAAAATTGCAACCCTTGGGCAATTTGCTGAGAACTCCAAGATGGCCGCCATTGGGCGGTTAGCAAACTCTAAAATTGCATTTTTAACACATACGCCAACCAAATGCTAGGTAATTAGTGTTTTTTGTCTAATTGTGGTGTTTTTAGTAGGAACTTAAAATGCAAAGTATATTTAGAGTCATGCTTGAATAATTAGGTGAAATCCCAGATGGCCGCATTTTGAGTAGGAAATCCAAAATTGCACATTTCATTGAAGAGTGTCAACCAAAAGATACAATCCCTACAATGTAAGTTGACCGTTATTTCCCTTTCCATAATATGTATTGGAAATATAAACTACTAATTTTTAATTTGCACATTGGCTAATAAAAGTTAAACCTTTAAAATTAAAAAAAGAAAAATTTGTTTTTTTAAAGCCTGATTTTCGTAAATAATTTATCTCCAATCAATGAAGGCAAGAGCAATTCTTACACATTACTCGTAGGGGTGATTTTTATGCACTCGGACACTATAAGCCCTGGTAATAACCATTGTTGTAGCGGGAAAAGTACCGGTGTGAAGCAGATATAGTCCGTTGGGAGCCTAGTCCCGGGGCTCCATACCGATAACGAAATAAAGCGTGAACTAATGGTTGCGTAAAGAGTCACTGAATCGATTGCTCTATTGATCCCAGGTTCCCGGACTATGAGTAACGCTCGACAATGGTTACTTCTACGCCGGTACTACTAGTTGTCTAATTTGATACGCCAACCAGCTCAATGGCACACCTATACTTGACATAATGGTCCATTCCTAGTTTCTCATGCTTGTCGTTTTTCTATTCCGCTTGGTTTAACTTGTTATTGCTTCCTCATTTTGACATCCGCTTCTCCGTGGCAGGAACAGAGATGGAAAAAGTCATATTGCAGAACACATCCACACCTTTGATCCACATGGTGCCTCCCCTCCACATGAGCACTTATCTCCACATGAGCACTTAAGCAACTTCAATAATTCCATTAAGGAGCTAAGGGCACATCATAGGGCACTGCGACTGTGCAACATAGACTGGGCCTTCTCGTTTCCAGCCATGCTGAGTTGGAACCAGTTTCAGAGGTCGATTTTCAGAGCATCCCTCCAGATAGCTGCCTGAAGATGTTCACGGGCTACAGTTTCCTTGAAGGCTACATTAGTGGGTGGCAGAGAACATAGTTTTAGGTGCATAATCCGAAATTCGAGCTACTTTAGATGTCCCTTACTTTTCTGTCTTTGCTCGACCGACTGATATGCCCATAGCATGCAGAATGATGGATGTTGACTGCCTCAGGACTTCACCTTGAGACGATCGACGTAACCCCAGGCAGGTTAATGAACACTGTTTTACCTCGTAATACTTTCAAGGCCCCCCCCTCCCAGCCTTGCCAAATGCCGTATATGGTGCTACTGGTGTCACAACCACTAGACCTGGGCGCCAGTAAGTCTGGCATGATATCAAGGTGCTTTTGTACGGTTGCATTGATATCAATCAAGAAGTGCCCCTGCCAAAGGTGATGTCATTATGACATGCCCTGAAATAGCGCCTTGATAACAGAAGTGTAGCAAAACAAACGGCGGAGGTGAGTGGCCTAAGCAGTTTTCCGGTCCTGCCCCTTCGCCTGTCTACCGCTTTCACGTACCTCATCACACGGTCGTGAAATTGGTATCGGAGTTTTCATCTTCGTCTACTTAACTACTGGCCTACTGGTGCACCCTTCGCGCAGAGGCTCCATGCCCTTGATAGAGGAGGTCCCTAGACCTGATAAGTCACTCGGTTTCCTCAACCTCGACAAGTCCATCCTCTCACTCTCCCAGCCCCCAGTTTCTGGGCGAGACTGGATTTCTGTTGCAAAGGTGGAGGCCCTTCAGCAGAAAGAGTAGCCTCGGTCGTTACGTGTGCCCGAGCAATCTTGAAGAGCAGGTCGTCCCAACCGGCTATGCTTCGGCTTCTAAACTTTCTTGCCAGCCTAATTGGGATGGTTTGCCTACTGCAGATAACGCATGAGGGGTATCCAATCCACATCTCAGGTACTTCCGCCCTGGTACCACCCAATTCCCTCCGGATTCAGTGCCTTTGAAGCTGGTTCCCGCCTCAGTTGGTGGACACATCCCCGCAAGTTGGAGGTGGGAGCCCCCTTCAGGAAACTAACACCCTCCGTGACGCTGACGACAGATGCGTCGGTGTGAGGGCCCACTTATGGTCCCACAAAGCGTCGGGCCGTTGGTCGCCCATGCAAGCTTGCTATCATATCAATGTGCTCGAGCTGTGGGCAATCTTCCTGGCACTGAAGCACTACATCGCCATGACCAGGGTAAAGGTGATACTGGTCCGATGTGACAACATGACGGTAGTGGCCTACCTCAACGGGGGGGGAGCAAGGAACCTCAGTCTCTGCAAGGAGGTAGTCAGGCTCCTAGAGTGGTGCAGGCAACGGGACATTGCCTTAAATAATAGCATCACATGTACCAGGGGTGGAGAACGTCCTAGCAGACGTCCTCTCCCGGAAGGGCACGCAATGCCAGGCGACATCGAAGGTAAGGGGTCGTCAGTGGAATGGCACCTCCTGCCGGTCAATTTTTCAGAGGCTACAGCGTCCCCATGTGGACCTATTCGCTTCCACTGGGAATCACCAGCTTCCGGCGTACTACTCATGGAGTCAAGATCCCAGAGCCGTGGGTCAGGATGCGATGGTGGATCAGTGCCTATGTATCCCCTCCCCCTCCCATTGCGATGATACCAAGAGTCCTCGAGAAGGTAGCTCGGTCCGACAATTGCCTGGTTCTGTTGATGGCCCCATGTGGCCGGCTCAGCTGTGGTTCCCACGGCTTCTAGAACTGCTAGTGGGGGACTAGTGGCTGCTAGTAGCGATCCTCCAGCCGATGCGTCCGTCCCGGAGCGTACCATCCGCGCTCTCAACTTGACTGTCTGGCGCATTTCCGCCAACAATACACTCAGGCGGGACTTTCTGAACAGGCTGCCGCGCTCACTGCTCAGGCAAGGAGGAAGTCAACTAGAGAATCTTATGATTCTCGACTCTGCTGGGTCTATAGATGGTGCGCCAATCGAGATATTGATCTGCTGTCTGCGTCTGTAGGGCAGATCGGGGATTTCCTAACGGAAATTTTCCTTGAGGGTTTGAGCGTCCAAACAGTCAAGTGCTACCGTACCGCGATTGGGGCGCTCCATCGGGGCTTCAGAGACAGCACAGTAGTCTCTAATAGCCCAATCCTCATGAATCTGCTGAAGGGCGTGTTTTCGGTTCGTCCCTCGGTTCGTTCACTCGTTCCGGAGTGGGATCTGCCGCTAGTGCTCCAGTTCTTAGAGGAATTCGAACCACGGGAGAGGGCCAGTTTCCTGGACTAGGAAGGCGGCCTTTCTGGTGGCAGTCGCTTCCGGGCGACGGGGTTCCGAAATACATACCTTGTTCATTGACGAGGCTCACCTGCGGTGGTCGAAGGACGGCGTGTCCATCCCCCCCCCACGCTAAGAATCAGACTCTGTCTTTCACACCATGCCAGTGTTTCTCCCGGACCTGGCCTTGGCTGCGGGACGGTCGAAGAAACCCTGGTGACCGGTCAGGGCACTAAAATGGTACCTCAAGCATCTTGAAGGGCTCGGAAGACATAACAGCTTTTCATCTAAACGCCCCCAACCCATATGGTCCAGTAGCGAAGGACACAGCCGCTGGGTTGCCTCAACCATCCGTAGCGCACACCGAAAACATCACAATCAGTTGGTCGGCTCTCGGCTTAGGTACTTCCGCTGTTTTTTTGTGAAGAGGCCATTGAAAGAATTAGGTAGTTTACTGTGAGAAACGGTACATGAAAAGCGCTATTGGAGTTTGTTTATATCAAATTGTCAGTATTTTAAGTCGTGAAATAATGGTTTGGAAGTGGGAAAGGTAAGACGAATTAATTAGAGAAAATGCGAATTGCTCTTTTTTGCAGTTGACGATTTTATCGAGTTTTTTAGTGTTTCTGTACTGGTCCATGGGCATCAGGGGTTTGGTTGTTTAGAGTCTGTGATAGGCCCATTAGTCTGGCCAGCGGGAAGCTGATTTGGCATGAGATCAAAATCTCTATAAAGTATTTTTTCAAGATGTTTATCTCTGAAAAGGGGCTACAATGGAACCAAGGTGGGTGTAAAAAAATTGCAACTCCTTGGCAATTTGAGAAATCCAAGATGGCCTCCATTGGGCTGTTAAAAACTCTAAATTGCATTTTACACAGACAGGCCACCCAAAAATAAGGTGGTAATTATTGTTTTGGCTAATTGGGATGTTTTAAGTAGGAAACTTAAAATGCACATGTATATTTAGAGTCATGCTTGAATAATTAGTGAAATTCAAGATGGCCGGCCATTTGAAGTAGGAAACACAAAATGCACATGTCATTGAGAGTGCAACCAAAAATACAAGCCCTACAATGTAAGTTTGACTGTTATTTCCCTTGCCATTTAATATGTATGGAAATATAAAATACTAAATTTAATTGTCACATTGGCTAATAAAAGTATTCAAGATGGGACGCAGCTGAATGTTTTTATTAAAGGCCGATGATTTTCGTAAATAATTATCTCAAATCAATGAAGGCAAAGAGCATTTATTACACATTACTCGTAGGGGTGTATTTTAGCACTCGGCCACTATAAGCCCTAGTAATAACCATTGCTGTAGAGGGTAAAGTACCGGTGTGAAAGAAGATTATTCCGGGGGGAGCCATAGTCCGGGGCTCCATAGCCGATAACGAAAATAAAGCCGTGAAACTAATGTTTGCGTTAAAGAGTCAATGAATCGATTGCGCTATTGTCACCATTGTTCCCGGACTATGAGTACGCCGGACAATGGTTTACTTCTACACCGGTACTACGAGTTGTCAAATTTGATACCGCCAAACCAGATCAATGGGCACACCTTATACTTGACATTATGGTCCATTAATAGTTTACTTCTTGTCCGTTTTCCCTTATCGTTGGTTTATTGTTGCTTCTCATTTCGACATTCCGCTTCTCCGTGGCACATGAACCAGAAGATGGAAAAAGTCATTATTTCAGAGACACATCCACACCCTGTGATCCACCTGGTGCCTTCAACTGTCCCACATGAGCACTTACCTCCACCTGAGCACTTAATCAACTTCAATAATTCATAAGGAGCTAAGGGCACATCATGGGCACTGCGAACTGGCCACAGAGACTGGCCTTCTCGTTTCAGCCATGCTGAGTGGAACAGTTAAGATGGATCAGATTTCAGAGATCCCTCCAGGTAGCTACCTGAAGATGTGCACGGGCTACATTTTCTTTGAAGGATACATTAGTGGGTGGCAGAGAACATAGTTTTAGCGTGCAGAAGCCGAACTTCGAGTACTTTAGATGTCATTACGTTCGTCTTGCCTTTGACGACAGCGACTGAGATGCCCATAGCATGCTAGAAGATGGATGTTGACTGCCTCAAGGACATCACCTTGAGACGATCGACAGTAACACCCCAGGCAGGTTAATGAACATTGTTTACCTCGTAATAATTTCAAGGCTCCAGCCTTGCCAATGCCGTATAATGGTTCTACGGTGTCAAACCACTCAGACCGTGGGCAGCCAGTAAGTCTGGCATGAATCAAGGTTGCTTTGTATACGGTTGCATTGATATCAATCAAGAGGTGCCCCGCACAGGTGATGTCATCATGGGACATGCCCTGAATATCGCCTTGTAACAGAGTGTAGCAAAAAACAAACGCGGAGGTGAGTGGCATTAGCAGTTCCGGGTCATGCCCTTCGGCCTGTCGACGCTTCACGGACCTTCACAAGGGTCGTGAAGGTGGTAGCGGAGTTCATTCTCGTCTACTTAGACGACTGGCTAATGGTGGACACCCTTCGCGCAGAGGCTCAGGCCTTATAGAGGAGGTCCTAGACCTGTAAAGGTCAGTCGGTTTCATGAACCTCGACAAGTCAATCATCTCACTCTCCCAGAGCCCCCAGTTCTGGGAGCGAGACTGGATTTTCTGTTGTCAAAGGTGAGGCCCTTCAGCAGAAAGAGTATAGCCCGGTCGTGGCGTGTCCGAGCTCTTGGAGAGCAGGTCGGTCCCAACCAGGCTATGGCTTCGGCTTCTAAGACTTCTGGCCAGCCTCATTCGGATGGTTCCCTACTGCACATTACGCATAGAGGGTCCAGATCCAACATGCCAGGTACTTCCGCCCCTGGTACCACTCAATGTCCCTCCGGATTCCAGTGCCCTGAAGCTGGTTCCCGACCTCAGTGGGTGGACACATCCACGCAAGGTGGAGGTGGGAGCCCCCCCCCCCCCCTTCAGGAAACTAAAAATCCTCCGTGACGCTTGACGACAGATGCGTCGGTGTGTGTGAGGGGCCACCTAGGGTCCCACAAAGCATATCAGATATCAATGTGCTCGAGCTGTGAGCAATCTTCCTGGCAATGAAGCACTGAAACCAGGGGAAAGGTGATCCTGGTCCGATGCAACAAATGACGGTAGTGGCCTTACCTGCAACGGGGGGGGGGGGGGAGCAAGGAACATCAGTCTCTGCACGGGGGTAGTCAGGCTCCTAGAATGGTGGCAGGCAAACAGACAATTGCCTTAAATAATAGCATCACATGTACCAGGGTTGGAAGAAGAGACGTCCTACAGCAGACGTCCTTCTCCCGGAAGGGCACGCAATGCCAGGCGCCATCGAAGGGGGAGGGGGGTTTTGTCAGTGGATGGCACCCTCCTGCCGGGCTCAATTTTTTTCAGAGGCTACAACCGTCCCCACGTGGAACTATTCGCCTCCACTGGGCATCACCAGCTTCCAGCGACCTACTTCATGGAGTCAAATCCCGAGCCGTGGGTCAGGGGCGATGGGTGGATCAGTGCCTATGTATTCCCCCCCTCCCATTGCGATGATTCCGAGAGTCCTGAGATAGGTTAGCTCGGTCTCCGACAATTGCCTGGTTCTGTTGGTGGGCCCCATGTGGCCGGCCTCAGCTGTGGTTCCAACGGCTTCTAGAACTACGATAGTGGGGGGACTAGTGGCTGATAGTAGCGATCCTCCAGCCGACGCGTCCCTCCCGGAGCGACCATCCGCGCTCTCAAACCTAGACTGTCTGGCGCATTTCAGCCAACAATACACTCAGGAGGGACTTTCTGAACAGGCTGCCGCGCTTGCTGCTCAGGCAAGGAGGAGTCAACCTAGAGAATCTTATGATTCTCGACTCTGACGGGTCCTATAGATGGTGCGCCAAATCGAGAGATTGATCTGCGGTCTGCGTCTGTAGGGCACAATCGGTGATTTTCCCTAACGGAAATTTTCCTTCAGGGTTTGGGAGTCCAACAGTAAAGCTACCGTAACCGCGATTGGGGCGTCCATCGGGCTTCGCAGACAGCACAGTCTATAATAGCCCAATCTCATGAATATGCTGAAGGGCGGTGTTTTCGGTTCGTCCCCCGTTTCGTTCACTCGTCTGGAGTGGGAATTGCCGCTAGTGCTCAGTTCTTAGAGGAATTCGAACCACTGGAGAGGGCCAGTCTCCTGACTAGAGACGGCCCTCTGGTTAGGCCAGTCGATTCCGGCGACGGACGGTTCCGAAAACATTTACCTGTCCATTGACGAGGCTCACCTGCGGTGATCGAAGGACGGCGTGTCCACGACACCGCAGGTGGTCGATGGACACGGCCGGCCTTCGAAACACCTGCGGTTGTCGAAGGACGGCGTGTCCATTCCTCACCCTAAGAATCAGACTCTGTCTTTCACACCGTGCCCAGTGTTTCTCCCGGTCCTGGCCTTGGATGCGGGACGGTCGAAGAAAACCCTGGTGCCGGTCAGGGCACTAAAATGGTACCTCACGCATCTTGAAGGGCTCCGGAAGACCAAACAGCTTTTCATCTAAACACCCCAACCCATATGGTCCGTTAGCGAAGGACACAGCCGCTGGGTTTCCTCAACCATCCATAGCGCACACGTAAAACATCAACAATCAGTGGTTGGCTCTCGGGTTTAGGAACAGCTACAAAAGCATTTGAGTTGCCCCCGTCTGTACAAACTGCCATATTTTTAGTGTTTTTATGGCACACGCAGCCATCTTGGATTTTTCTAATGCCTAAGGGTGACAATTTTAAACCATCTTAATATATAGTATACCTATTAGAGAGATATAATCAGATGAGAAAATGATAACACATGATTTTGGGTTGATCTCTCTTGAAAAGTGCATTTCGGGTTTTTCTGCCTTAAAATGGGCATCTTGGATTCTCAAAAAATCAATCAAGCGTGCCTCCAAAGATAAATATAATTTAATTTCTACCTCAAACATGAATGAATTATTAAAAAAAAAAAATACCAAGCATTTGGGTTGTCCTTGTCCATGGAAAACTGCAATTTTGGTTTTTTACAGTGAAATGGCGGCACATCTTGGTTTCTCAAATTGCCCAAGGGTCCGGCAATTTTACACCCACCTGATCCATAATATACCTTTCAAGAGATATAATCAGCTGAGAAAAAAACTATCAGAGATTTTCATCTGATCTCCTCCGCATGCTGGACTACAGGCAATATTAACAATATGAGATATAAGGAGTAGAAGTGTATAATAGAGAGACTAAAATTTGGAGGGGAGTGTGTGTTGGAATTTCTAAGATGCCGACACCTTGAAATTTGATTTTGATTTTGGTGAGATGATAATTCCAGCTTAATTTACTATCGATTATGACGCCGTAAAAATTCGTATGGTCAACGGGATTAATGGGAATATTGTGAATATTGAGATGTCCGTGTTTTTGTGGTTTCTGTTTTTGCCAGTGTGGAAGTGGATTTATAATTAGTTTTGCTTGTATTAAGGGACAGTTTGTTGGCTTTGAACAGTTAGAAAAACATGATGGAAGTTCACGATTAAAGTCTGGATGAGCGGATTAATGTCGGATCTGAAAGGAAGATGTTTATGGATAATCGGCAAAATCAGAAAAAGAAAAGTGTTTTTTGAAGCATTGGGGATGTCATTTAATAAGATAAGGAAAGAGGAGTGGACCAAGTATAGAGCCTTGAGGAACACCGCATGAAAACCGGGAAGGAGTCTGAAGAGTGGAGATTAAAAGGAAGAGTAAACTGTTTCCTATCTTGGAGATAGTAACCGCGATTGGGGCGTCCATCGGGCTTCGCAGACAGCACAGTCTATAATAGCCCAATCTCATGAATATGCTGAAGGGCGGTGTTTTCGGTTCGTCCCCCGTTTCGTTCACTCGTCTGGAGTGGGAATTGCCGCTAGTGCTCAGTTCTTAGAGGAATTCGAACCACTGGAGAGGGCCAGTCTCCTGACTAGAGACGGCCCTCTGGTTAGGCCAGTCGATTCCGGCGACGGACGGTTCCGAAAACATTTACCTGTCCATTGACGAGGCTCACCTGCGGTGATCGAAGGACGGCGTGTCCACGACACCGCAGGTGGTCGATGGACACGGCCGGCCTTCGAAACACCTGCGGTTGTCGAAGGACGGCGTGTCCATTCCTCACCCTAAGAATCAGACTCTGTCTTTCACACCGTGCCCAGTGTTTCTCCCGGTCCTGGCCTTGGATGCGGGACGGTCGAAGAAAACCCTGGTGCCGGTCAGGGCACTAAAATGGTACCTCACGCATCTTGAAGGGCTCCGGAAGACCAAACAGCTTTTCATCTAAACACCCCAACCCATATGGTCCGTTAGCGAAGGACACAGCCGCTGGGTTTCCTCAACCATCCATAGCGCACACGTAAAACATCAACAATCAGTGGTTGGCTCTCGGGTTTAGGAACAGCTACAAAAGCATTTGAGTTGCCCCCGTCTGTACAAACTGCCATATTTTTAGTGTTTTTATGGCACACGCAGCCATCTTGGATTTTTCTAATGCCTAAGGGTGACAATTTTAAACCATCTTAATATATAGTATACCTATTAGAGAGATATAATCAGATGAGAAAATGATAACACATGATTTTGGGTTGATCTCTCTTGAAAAGTGCATTTCGGGTTTTTCTGCCTTAAAATGGGCATCTTGGATTCTCAAAAAATCAATCAAGCGTGCCTCCAAAGATAAATATAATTTAATTTCTACCTCAAACATGAATGAATTATTAAAAAAAAAAAATACCAAGCATTTGGGTTGTCCTTGTCCATGGAAAACTGCAATTTTGGTTTTTTACAGTGAAATGGCGGCACATCTTGGTTTCTCAAATTGCCCAAGGGTCCGGCAATTTTACACCCACCTGATCCATAATATACCTTTCAAGAGATATAATCAGCTGAGAAAAAAACTATCAGAGATTTTCATCTGATCTCCTCCGCATGCTGGACTACAGGCAATATTAACAATATGAGATATAAGGAGTAGAAGTGTATAATAGAGAGACTAAAATTTGGAGGGGAGTGTGTGTTGGAATTTCTAAGATGCCGACACCTTGAAATTTGATTTTGATTTTGGTGAGATGATAATTCCAGCTTAATTTACTATCGATTATGACGCCGTAAAAATTCGTATGGTCAACGGGATTAATGGGAATATTGTGAATATTGAGATGTCCGTGTTTTTGTGGTTTCTGTTTTTGCCAGTGTGGAAGTGGATTTATAATTAGTTTTGCTTGTATTAAGGGACAGTTTGTTGGCTTTGAACAGTTAGAAAAACATGATGGAAGTTCACGATTAAAGTCTGGATGAGCGGATTAATGTCGGATCTGAAAGGAAGATGTTTATGGATAATCGGCAAAATCAGAAAAAGAAAAGTGTTTTTTGAAGCATTGGGGATGTCATTTAATAAGATAAGGAAAGAGGAGTGGACCAAGTATAGAGCCTTGAGGAACACCGCATGAAAACCGGGAAGGAGTCTGAAGAGTGGAGATTAAAAGGAAGAGTAAACTGTTTCCTATCTTGGAGATAGTTTGAAAGTATTCTAGAGGAAGTCCACGTACACCATAACAAGGGGGGAAGTGAAGTTTTTAGAAATAAGAATATGGGGTCGATCGTGTCGAAGCTTTGAAAGACACGGAAAATTCCTATGGTGTGAAGCTTTGGGATGGAGAGCAGAAGAAATTTTGTGATATATGTCAAGAAGAGCAAGATCCGTGGAGTGTTTTTTCCTGAATCCGTATTGGTTTTGTCTTGGAGGCTGTGTGGTGAGAAGAAGTTGTCAAGTCGATTGTAGATAAGGCGCTCAAGGATCTTGGAGAAGGCACGGAGGAGAGATTGGGGCGGTAGTTTGAGAAGGAATTGGGGATGGCTTCTTTCTGGAGATAGGGATGGTACTTTTTGCAATATTGAGGGCGGAGGGAAAGACACCGCTGAGATGTCGAGAGGTTGAAGATATTGAGTAGAGTTTTTAGAGATACTGGAGGCAATGCTCTTGACACACCGGGATTTACATCATCGAAACCAGGACTTTTGCACATTTTAAAATTTTTGGGTGATTCGAGAATTTCTTTTTCCGAGATAGGCGAGAAAAAGATGGATTATTATTCGAGTATGAAGAAAACATTTGAAGCTGCACCAGTGGTTGTTGATCTTGCTGGCAGGTTCGGGCCTATCTCGGCAAAGAATTTGTGAAATTTGCTGGCAAGGTCACGTGGGTTTGTAATTTTGGTATCAACCGTCAAGGAAAGTATGATGGAGTTTTTTCCTTTGATGTTTTTACCCAAAATGTCGTTAACTATTCGCCAAGTATTTTTGATTTATTTTTATGAGCCGTTAAATTATTAGGTACATAGTTTTTTTACACGAAATACGTATTGCGTGAGTGAGTTTATTTCTGCATTTGATATATCATTTTTATACTTTTCGTCACGAGAGGTTGATCTATCTTTTATACAATTTGTCTGGTTTTAATGGATTTAATATTCCGGCAGTAATCCATGGGTTTATTATATTTACGTTTTATTTATTTTCCTAACAATTTTTTTTTTGAGGATATGTTTGTTGTCTAATTGTGAGAGAATTTAGCCAGAATATGTTATGTGAAGTCCATTTGCTGAATCATTGATGTAAACTTTCGTCAATCAGTATTTATGAGATCAGTCTCCAGGGCTTCGATGTTGGTTTTGTTAATCTTTCTGTATGTGCGAATTTTATATCAGAATTGGTTATTCATATTATTGGTAAGTTTATTTATAAAGTTAAAACGGAAAGTGGGGTTATGTCACTGAAAAGTATACCGGTGTTATTTTTGGGTCAAGAACATTGGTAAAGATGTTGTTATTAGTGTAATGTTTTGGTGGTAATACGTGGCTGTTTGTCGATGTCAGGGATAAAAATGACGCAGAGTACAGAATGTTAAAAGTCATTTGTAGCACCGTGGTTGTATAATTCATTGATCTAGATTAAAGCACCACATATGAAAGATGGTTTGTTCTCTTTTGTCACTAGATTGATGGTGTTGACAAGTTGGTAAGAAAAGAGTGATGATTGCGATCGGGTGGCCTGTATATTACACCCACGCTGGCCTTTTTTTGGTTGAGTATCGATTTCGACAAGAGTGATTTCGTAGTCATCGTACTTAACATATAAGGTATTTCTAATTGTCGAAGATTAGGTTATTGGCAATATACAAAGCAACCTCCACCTCTCTTACAGTAATCGATCGGATTGCACAAACATATAACCATTAATAGTTAGCGGAGGGGGCATGTTATCACCGAACCATGTTTCGCTGAAGGCAATTACAGGGAATTTGTGTTTAGAGTTGAAAGGATAATCAGTAATGGAATTTAGATTTTTAATTAAGCTACGGGAATTTATATGTATTATACTAAAGTCACTTCTGTTTTTATTTTATCATTAAATGTATCACTACAGTAATAATTACATTTTCCATGATCTTTAATTATATCATTAGTTTTGTTAGGATCGAGAACATTATCATCAGAATCATCAATATCATTAATATTAAAATGGGATTTACCTTTAGTGATTGGAGTTCGTATAGTTTAATTATGATCATAGTTATGATCTGATTAATTTCATGAATAAAGTCATGTCATCAGTCTACGACTGTGATTATAGGGAAATGACGTTTCCGTACATTCCCGACAATACCAAGTGCCGATTTTTGCATTATTTAGATCCATCACGGCTCAGGAAGTGAGCATTTACTGTGGATAGATTGGTGACCATATTGACATGTAAGACCAGATTTTACCCTAGACATGTAGAGCAATAAATACAAGACATTGTAACAATAACAATCATTGAGATATTTGATAAGTTAGTAATTTTAAAAGTTAAAAACCGCCTGAACTGCATCATTGAAGACTTCTAAAAGCCTAACGTTACCAGCAAAGGTTATCTATAAAACATATATTCATAAACATCAAATAATTTATAAGGTATACGACTTAATTAGATAGAATAACAACGAGATAATGGTAAATACAGCAGATACATTAAGCATCAAGTGATAGGCATTGTACACAAGTTAAATATAATGTTTATACAATCATTAAAATTATTTAAATTACGTGAACGCCTTATCTGGCTTTAAACAAATATGGAATTACCAGTAAGCATGGTCTAATGAGCATTGCAGAAAGGGGGGAAATAAAATACATGACTATAGGAAGACCATGAAATAATTATATATATAGAAATAAAGTGATACTTTTGGCATAGCGAACCAATTAGTTACAACAAAATAATTGCACGTTAGGTACAAAGATGTTAACCAAATGTGTTTGGCGGGCGTAAATTACATAAGGTGATAAATGAAATACATTGAGTTGACCTGCCGACCATGAGGAATATTTTAAGGTATGAGAATACATAGCATAACATAGCATATATGCATGGCAAACCAAGAAAACAGTTAAGATGCTTAACAAAAATGTTATGTTACAAAGTTACGAACAGGTAAACGGAGTAAAGGCACAAGGGGTCAAAAAATTGACTACATGCGAGAGCAGGTAGGCAATTACGTACATTTTGGTTTTGATTGTTGGATATTTTAATTGACTGTGTTGATGCCATTTGAGTGATTTTTGGATTTGATTATTTGCATTTGTGTGAAAGGAATGTTGCCGAAAAGCGTAAAGCTGCAACGAGAGCTTTTGAGACTCCCAAATATCGTGTCCTAATGTAATATCATATAGATTGACACTCAATAGATTTCTTAGCTTGTATTGACTACGAGTGTCTTAAAATCGAGAAAAGGATGATATTGATTCGCTAATAGTTCATATAAAAAACATAGGCTGAATTTCTATTTGCTCCCCCCCCCCCCCCCCCCCCCCCACCTATGACGAAATTAAAAATTTCTAAATTTTTGTACCAAAGAAGGTGCAACGAGAGATTTGAGACTTCCAAATATCGGGTCATATAGTAATTTCATATAGAATTGACACTCAAAGATTTCTTCGCTGGTAATGTGACTACGGAAATGTCTTAAAATCGAGAAAAAAGGATGATATGATTCGCTAATATTTCAATATAAAACATTGCTCCTATACGAAATTACAAATTTCTAAATTTTTTACCAAATAAACAGTCTCAGCTATCTTTTAAATGGCGATATTATTGAAGGAAAGCTTTACATCAGGGCAAAAAATCGTACTGTTTCAATTTTTGTTAGGGCACCAGATATGTGAAATTCTCGTTGCACCTTTAAAAGTCCTACTAGTTTTGTAGTAAGCAATTAAAGTGTTTAAAATAAGCCAATGGTTACATTAGAAAACCCAATTCACGGAAATATTTCACCTGCATCTTCACAATTAAAACGAAAATTCAGCCAAAAGATGTTTATGGTCATGTTTGTAAAAATACCATTTTCATAATGATGTTATAGGTATTACTTATGATGGTGTGAGTGGTGAGATCGAGGCTGATAATGAGAGCCCACATCATATGCATTCTTGCTATTATCCTTATTAAAATCGACAAAGTAAAAACATTTTGTGTGACTCCTGCACATTTTTAGCGTTTAATAATAATGCCTAGACAGCGCAAATGGCAGCTTAATAGGAAGTCACGTATCACGAAAACCAACTCAGGGGATATCACTGTTTGTAGTTCAGTTGGAATGACATAAATGACACTCCGCGAGCAGCGCGCATCATGTATTTTATTATGGGAAAAATGTACAAAAGTTTGATACAAGATCGATATTGTTGCCTACTTTTGATGGCGATAATTAACTATAGTTAGACTAAACATGAAAAAATACTTTTAATAGTTCAAAGATACTTCCTCTAATCAAAATTTAAAGGGAAGATACACGTGAACTACGTTATCTCTATGAACAGCGTTATCAGTTAACAACAAGCGTACAGTAATTCAGTTAATAGCTCGTATTATTTTACATGTTAACATATCACAACTATTGCGGCTATTTTGTATTACCGTTGTGTAGGCCGCTATGTTTCGTGGATATTGTCCTATGAACCAAAAATATTTACATAATGGTATATTTAAGAATGTATTGTCAGGTCATGGAGTAGTTTACAGTAAATATAAACACGAAAAATGATTTAATCGTCCCAAATTTGCTGCTCAGCTGATTGTTGGAGACGGCCCAAGAAATTGCCAATGGAAAAGCACCTGACTGGAAACAATTGTCAAAATACGGCGTTGTAAAATCTACCGGATAACGTTGTTCAGATCGATAAAGCTGATCACGATTTCTCTTATTTGGTGGTTATAGCACTAGGTTTTAAGAAGGAAATCGAAACATTCCAATATTATTAGGACATTTGACATACTATGTTGTGAAGTGAATGGGATATGTACTTACGGAGAAATGTGTGGATAACTGTTGTTGTTCACAAGGTTAAACGGTCGATTTCAAAAAAACGTAAGCATCAACATTTCTATAAACAACACATGTTGAAGTATTTGAGGCGTTCCCGGTGGACACATTACCAAGACTATGATTAGGATTACTACCATGAACGTTCATAATTAACTGGATAATTACTATTTGAGTTCTTAAGTTATAGTCTTTCTGCACCGGATAACGTAGATTACACCAGTAGTCGTGGAAAGTGTGAGTGATGTTCAAAAACCTTTTAAGGTGTTCTACTACGAAAAAAGTGTTTTGGTACGTAGTTTGGTAACACTATTTTTCAAATAAGTAATACAAAAAAAGATAACTTGATTTTTTATGTAAACGAAAATAGAATAGTCTCACAAAGTACACACGTAAGCTGTGGATAACGTGATTTTGCGTTTTTCGGCCCTTCCCGGTGAAATCTCAAACTGATAGTCTTAAAAGTATAGCAAAGTATGGTGTTCTGAGTAGAACGAGCCGGACCGGGTTCTATCCAAAATAACAAATAAAATCCGAAATATATACTTGTAGTAAAATTTTATAGCTCAAAGAATGGTAAAATGGTAATTGCGCACGAAATTTGTAGAAGAGCCCTTAAAGGAAAATATGTCATGATTCTGAATTATTTGGAAATTGGTATGGAGGGGAAGCTTAAGTAAATTAGATTACAGTATAAATCAAATAGTTGACATTGTCCACATTTGGTGAGTATTTTGCCCTTTTAATTCTCCGCCCAATAGCTTACTCGAAAACGGTTCCGACAAATCCACATCGTAGGCAAATGGTGACGTCAAGTGATGACCATCAATAATTTACGTCGTGACAATCAAGTATCGCAGTGTTGCCACTTCAATTTAATAATTAAAAACACAACGAATGAAACAAAATTGTCATTCTGTAACTTATTTTCTTAATTATTAGTACTTTCATTAATCCATCAATATGACAGTTGTCAGCAATAACAATTCGACGTCAAAGCACGATTGTTTTGGGTATCACTTGACGCACGAGGAGAGCAAAAAATTGGGCGGGGGGCGTTGATGTGAATGAAGCCGTGGCAAAAATCCGCCCGTTTTCTTCGTATGTCAAAAAAGCAAAAAATTAAAATGCATCTATTTTTGTTAATTTACATCAAATTGTATTATTTTTTCGGGGAATTTGTGATGTTGTACATATATTTTATGGATGTAAGTCTCCAAAAATGAGCTTGGGACAAAAATTTGACATATTTCCTTGTTAAAGTTCTTCTTCTTATCGTGTCCAACACTGTGGTTCTCAAAATATGATCCAGCCAGAGACAGGTACAATGTCTGGCTGCTTCAATGAATTCCGCAAGGTCCTTGTTTGAGCATTGTTGCTCCAGCAGGGGGCAGACAAGAGGTGTTCCATTGTCTGGGGTGATGTCCACATACCACAGGTAGTAGTCTTCTGATCTGCTTCCAGGATAGCCCCACTTCTGCAGGAACCCTTAGATAGGCCAGTTCGGGTTCTCAATCTATTGAGGCAGCGCATTCAGCCCATGGGAGTCAGGCCAGGTGGGAGATGCTCACCCAGGTTCAATCCGAATAGATTTTACTGGTTGAATGGCAAGTCTTCTTTCCACAAGGCGATCTCTTTACCTCCTTAGGACTGTTTCAAGAGGTTGGACTTTGCTTAAGAAATCTCTCTCGCTAGATTTTAAGGGCAGTTGGCAGCAGGTATCTGGTCCAACATAGGGTGCTTCACATGGGATACTTGGCAGCTACGCTCTTGCATGCTCGCTACGCTACGCGGATGTCTGGTGGAGCAATTCCACCTAGGATGTACAAGTTTTCCGTTGGTGTTGACGGAGGCATCCTGTGATAAGCGGCAGGCGGGGCATTTAACGCTGGATAAAGTTTCTTGGCATGGGTTGATCTTTCCCATACAGGGCAGCATTACTCTGCACATGAGTAGCACAGGGCAAGGGCCGTCGATCTTAGGGTAGGGCGGAGCACCACATCTGGTGCCAGTGAGTTTGTCAAGATGTGTTATTGAGTGAACATACTTTACTCTCGTCTTCTCATGTGAGTCTTTAAGGAGAGAGGGCGGTCCAAGGTGACTCCTAGGTAGGACATGGGTATCACAGTACTCCAGGGGAGGTCACAGACCAGGTAACTTTAAGCTGGGGTTGGCTTAACGGTTGCCTAGATGGAAGCACACACCTTTGTCTTAGATGGAATTTGCACGTAGGTGGTTTTCCTCATAATAAGGCGCGAGTTCATCCAAAGCTTTTGAGAGTCTCTCTTCAACAACTGTGAGATCGGAAGTCGGCATCTGTGCGCTAATTCCAAGAGCGTCTGCATAAAATAAAACGACAGGTTCCTGCAGTCCTAGGTTGGTCGTTGGTAGATATGTTGAACAGGAGAGTGCAAGACACCTCCCTTGTGTAGACCATTCTTGAGCCTACGCATCGGCTCTTTAAAGCAATACAGGCACATTTTTTGAAGAGCGCCCCTAAATTCAAAATTTGATATTTTGGCGAGTTCGTTGGTAATTAGGAATCTATACCTGCGAACGAGGAATGCTAAAAAATGCGTTGTTATATAAAATAAGCGATTTTGTAATTGGAATTGGGATCCAGATTTGGACTGAACGGCAGAGCTGTAAAGCTACGATTATGTCCGTCAATGATGACATAGTGCCACCTCGAAAAAAACCTCTGACTTGACTTTCCGTGAACCGTAAAAAAAACTAATGGATGAACGTAGACCCGTACATGGCGCTTGACTTACCGGCTATTTCACATTGGAAGGCCGTTTCCGCAGCGTTGAATTATTATCGGGGGTCCCGATAATATTAGTTCTAATTACAAAATTCCTTGCGTTGTGACATAAAGACATTTTGAGCTGACCCATTCACAGGTATTCGTTTACTAACCAGTTACAATAACAAAGTTATTACCACGCATTTAACCGAAAATGAGGATATCCATCTTGTGTAACATTTTTTTCAATTTGGGTAAATGTTAAGTCTTATTCAAATTTTCATGTTCTCTTTCTTTTATCGTGCTAAAACAATTGACAATGTCCTCGTCTTCTGTTTTTCTGTTGGTTGGCTGTGGTCTTGTCCCATTGTTCTAGTCATTTAATCTTAAGATATTGTATTATGCAAGGGGGGGGTAATGCTTAACATCCACATACTTCTGGCCCCTTCTCCTGCATTCGATTTCATGTCATTACATTAGTTTTGCCATAAAATTTATTCTTTAAATACTCAGAACAGCAGTATTTGTCTTGAGTATGAGGCGAATCTGACCACCCTCATTCAGCGGGGACAAACCCTGGATTTAAAACTTTAGTTTAACTTGTTAACGACTACTCTTTAAAAGGCAATTATTTATTTATTCTATAATATCTTTAAATCTATTATATCTTTTAAAATGTATTGGCTGAATTCTATAATGTTAGGGTGAATCAAACGCCCCTCATGTCAATCAATTTTCTTGCTCCTAGTCTCAAAGGGTGCCATTGTCAAAAATAAATACCTCATCAAATTAAATTCAATCGGAGGGTCGGCCAAGGGGGTCCACCGTGGAGCTTAGTTTTGGACACAAAGTCAATAGGCGTTTGTTGTTTTTGGACAAAAACCACAAAATTTGATCGTTCATCTGTGATTTGGTCAGAAATTCTCCAGGAGGTACATCATAGGTTAGGCAACAATTTTCCAACAAATACCAACCACAAGGTTATCCTCAATAGCAACACAAAAATACATTTTATTCAAGATTAATTTCAGTGGAGGCAGGCAATACACAGAATAACCACAATGTAATTGAGGGGTGTTTAAGGAAAACAGTGTATTGTGGTAAGTTCAAGCATTACAGATGGGTTACCATAGGTCAAATTACTTTACTACAAAAGAGTGTTGTGCTAGTCTGAAAAGAAATGTCATCTGGCTTTACTCATGTTGACATTAATTGGAAAGAGTGGAGAAGTAACTTACAAACTCTGTATCTGGGTCATGTTTGGCTATTCTGGTATGATGGACATAAGGGGCATTGATGACAGCTACTGAATGTAATGCTAATAAAACTTTTCTGAATCGGACTATCTGAATGGGAAATCATACACATCATCCTGATCCTTTTTCAACAACCTCATCTCAACCGGCTCTCCACATTGGACTTACGAGCTTAAGAACTACCACCATTTACCAGAGTTCCTTTTTTTTTACAACTATTTTTCTTTATTTTATGACAACAATATTTAATATCTTAAAAAGACCAAATTTTGATGATCTGTGTTTTACTAACGCACGAGACATAACCATTTGATCCCACTTGAATAGCAAAATATGTTGAATGTGATAAATCCACCCTTTTTGGGTGCTAGTATAAAAAATTCGGAACCATATGTGGACTAAATGTCATTCTGTGTGAAAACGTTAACCAATTCAATGCACTGAAATGGTGGTCACAGTGATTTTTCAAATGTTTGGTTAATTTTGACTAAATGTCATCCTGTGTGAAACATTTAACCACATTTCCGTGCAATGAAACGGCCTTTGTCACAGTGGAATTCTCATATGATTGGTTATGATTTCCGTGGTGAACATTACAAATTCAGTTGCATTGGCATGTTTGTCATCAGTGTGAATTCTCACATATCGTGTTACCACACACTTTCTTTGCTGAGACTTTCCACGAGGTTCAATTGGAACGGTTTTTTCACAGTCATGAGTTCTCTCATGTGTGCTTCTAAATTGATTTTCTGTGCAATGAAAACTTTACCTTTTTATTACCACATGCACTGAAATGGTTGTCACCAGTGTTAATTCGCCAAGTGTGGCTAAACTTATTCTGTGTGAACGTTCGCCACATTCAGTGCATTGCAATGGTTTGCCATCAGTGTGATTTTTCACATGCCTGGCTAAACTTGATTTTTGTGTGTGAAAAAGATAAAAAGTTACCACATTCAGTCCATTTAAATTGAGGTGGGGCTAGAAGGTCAATCGGCCCTTATATGGCAAAATACGTATCTCAAAAATCGGCCCTTGTGAGTTTGAGGATATTACTTTAAAGTTTGCCTGTTGCATTTTATTATACATTAAAAAGTAGCTGAATTAAATACATTTAATATATTTTTTATCATATCCTTTTCTGGATATCCATTCAATTTTGAGGTTACTGATTAAATTTCATTCAGAATTACAACACAAATTGCCAAGTTACGTAGTTTTGCCATATAATTTAGGGAAAAAGCAATTATGGCAAAATACACATGCTATATTTCAATGGCATGAACACAAAATATACTTACAAAAGAAATATTAAATTCTTGATTGTGTTATCTAAAAACCTTTTAGCTTGATCTTACGCTTTTTAGTTTGATATGAGCATCTGTAGTCCCATCAATTTGTATAGCAACATACCAGCACTCGTAGAATATTGTAATGGCATAAACTACGTAATCTCTGAGTACGTAGTTTTGCCATGAAATAATAAGCCGATTTGAGAGAAAATGACTCGTAAACGAGAGATACGCAGTTTTTTTAGTTTGCTGGAAACATACCTTCAGAATGGTAAAGCAACCGAGTTAGGATGTTTGCTATCTCAGAAAGGAAGCATTTTGGCATGTAGACTT
Organism: Ophioderma brevispina; assembly: GCA_023653785.1. Lineage (NCBI taxonomy): Eukaryota > Metazoa > Echinodermata > Ophiuroidea > Amphilepidida > Ophiodermatidae > Ophioderma > Ophioderma brevispina. The sequence continues at coordinate 27,262 of JAMKCH010008363.1, forward strand.
TGTGAAATGAAAGCAGCGCCCCCACCCCAAATTGCCAGAAATAACTTTATCTCAAAAAGTCAAAATTTCGAGTAACGTAGTTCTGCCAGGAAAAGGGTCCGAATGTTTCAGATCACTTCGAACACAGGCTCATTTGATGACCTTTATCACCCGATCTCACTTTCGAGAAAAAAATGAAAAAAAAAAGTACGAAAACAGGGTGCCCTATCAAAAAATCCAAAAATGGTCAAAAATCCAATTGTCAAAAACTTGATTTGACCATAACTCAATTATTTTTTTGTTCAATTTGCTTAATTTTGGTGGCAATAACCATGTTTTGGGGTATTAGTAATCATGCTATGTAACTTCCATCCCACCATAGCCTTCGTTTTCTTGAAAATGCCATTTTCCTTAAAATTGACCTCTGAGGGCGCTTTCCCATAAATGCGCATCCAATTATGACTGAGATGGTTAGAGGCGTTTTGATTATGAACACATGCTGAAAATTTGATTTGCGCGTGGTGTTTGCAGTCTTACAACTGTAGGCTTTTTAAGTCATTAAAAATGCCCTCCATTGAAAACCCACACGTAAGAAAGTTCGGTGACCCCTGAACATTCAATGGGAGTGGTTTTACAAATTTTATAAATGCACAGGAAAATGGTAAGTGGTGACCCTCTGCAAGACCGAACCGTAAGAAGAACGAAGTATAATCCCCAGGGATTATCCTATTAAATGGATTTAAGAAACTTGCTAATTGCCTATTGAATTACGGGGGGTGTAAATACATCTGAAGTGCCGCTATAGCACTGACGTTGCCACCATGTGAGTGTTACAGTCCATAGGTGCTAATGTGATTGGTTAATGTTCGTAATTGCGCAGGTAAAGGCCATGTGCTGATTGGCTTGGTTCATGTTTTAGACGAACATGTTTACATGAAAGATAGGAAGTGAAGGGTAGGACTCTACCTGAGATGTCGGCATCGGGGAGAACGGGGTGCCGTACAGTCCGTGGTTGGGGAAGTGAGTTCAGGATAGCTGCCACAAACCCGCGCCGCCATGATGTTACAAGTTATGACAGTTCAAGAACGAGTTAAAAGAGGAGTCTAAACAGCAGGAAAATCACCGGCTTTCTGTCCCGAAAGGGGTATTAAATGTGTGGAATAAATACGTAGAAGGCACCGATGGAGAAGCTGAACGATTGGAAATAATGACCCGACTATCGGAAACCCCTCTCTTCCTATCCCCAAAACAAAAAGAAACCCCTCCCTCCTTTCAAAAACAAAAGAGGAAACAATCCCTTCCCGCAAAAGAAAACTCATATCCTAAAAAAATACACCCCTACCAACCCCCAAAAGAAGAAATAATACATTCCCATTCCGAAAAGAAGAATACCCCACCAAAAAAAAAAACAAAATCCTATCTCCCAGAGAAGATTAACACCCTCCCCTACACAATCCAAAAAAAAAGAATAACAATTCCATTTCGAAAAGAAATGAAGAAAAATTATTGGTGTGGAAATTTCACTCTCAACAACGTCATCAAAAACAAATATAAAGAAGGCTGTAAAATCATGACTGACACCATATGATGGACCAAACGCGTGATGGATGTGGTACATCCGTTGGAGATCGCGGTCGAATTCTTATCGGAAACTATCAATAGGTAATTGAGACTTAATCTAAATCCTTATTAATGGGACTTATCGATGCGGTAATTAGTTCGGTATTCGAAAACAGTTCGGTCTTGCAAGGGAATGCCGGTGTCGGTAAGGGTGGCATAGCTTAATCTCCGGGAAAATGACGCCATCAACAATTCTGATGATGGCCCCCCACAGTGAAAATTTTAACTTTTCATAGATACGATATGTACCTTTTGGGAAGAAAGCGCCCTCGCAGTCCCAATTTTAGGCTAAAACTGCCATATCGAGAAAACAAAAAGTGGGCGTGAGATAGAAAATTGCCATCATAGTAGAATGATTCATTGCAGGCCAAAACATGGCGCGCTGATTGCCCAAAGATGAAGGTGATTAAACTAAAAGCTTACCAAGTTATGGTCAAAAATATGATTTTTGGCCAATTTTGCGGCCATTGTGGATTTTTTCGTTGGGGAACCCTGGTTTTTGCCACTTTTTATTATTTTTTCTTCGAAAATGGGAGAAGGCATCAATAAAGTAATCATTTTAGCCTGTGTTGAAAGTGATCGGAGGAATATGACCCATGAATATGGCAACCCGTCTATAGCCAACCTCTTAATTTAAATGTTTTTTTTCACCAGTGTGAGAATGATCTCAAATGCGAATCTAAAGTTGATTTCCGGGCACAAAAACAATTACCAAATTTAGTGCGACTGACCCGGGTTTGTCACCAGTGTGACGTCGCACATGTTGGTTGTTGATTACTTGTTGCTGTTTGAAACATTTACCAGCAATACACGTTGCATGATATGGTTTGTCACCAGCATGAATTCGCCAATGTGAAGCTAACGTGAATTTCTGTGTGAAACTATCACCACATTGAGTGCACTGAAATGGTTTGACACCAGTGTGATTTCTCACATGCCTGGCTAAACTTGATTTGTGTTGTGAAAAAAGGTTACCACACTGCAGTACATTTAAAGGTTTATCCCAGTGTGAGATCTCACATGTTGGGTTTTTAAAGTTGTTTCTGTGTGAAACATTTACCACATTAGTGCACTGAAATGGTTTGTCCCCAGTGTGAAGTCTCACAGGTTGGGTTATATATGATTTCTTTGTGAAACATTCATCACATTCAGTGCTTGATAGAAGGTTTGTCACTAGCATGAATTCTCCAATGTGCTGACAGTAGGTTTTTTCACCAGGATGAGTTATCGAATGCCCACTTAAATTTGATTTCCGGGCAAAACATTTACCACAGTCAGTGCATTGAAATGGTCGGTCACCAGTGTGAAATCGCCAAGTGTGGGCTAAACTTGGATTTCTGTGTGAACCGTTCGCCACATTGAGGGCACTGAATGGTTTGGCACACCAGTGTGATTTATCACATGCTAGGATAAACTTGATTCATGTGTTTGGAAAAAGTTACAACATTCAGTGCATTTGAATGGTTTATTACCAGTGTGAGATCTCATATGTTGGGTTAAAACTGGTTTTCTGTGTGAAACATTACCACATTTAGTGCACTGAAATGGTTTGTCACCAGTGTGAGTCTCACATGTAGGGTTAAATTTGATTTCTTTGTAAAACATTTTACACATTCAGTGCATTGATATGGTTTGTCACCTGTGTGAATTCCCACATGCCTGTCAAAAGTTGAATTCCTCAACCCCCAGTGTAAATAAATTGCTTTTTATTTGAAAATAAACAAAAAAACTTAATATAATTTGATTTTGTGCAAAACATTACCACATTCAGCACACTGAAATGGTTTGTCACCGTTGTGAATTCGCCAATGTGTGGCTAAACTGATTTCGTGTGAAAAGTTCGCCACATTCCGAGCATTGAAATGGTTTGCCATCAGTGTGATTTCTCACATGCCTGGCTAAACTTGATTTGTGTGTGAAAAAGTTACCACATTCAGTACATTTAAATGGTTTATCACCAGTGTGAGATCTCACATGTTGGGTTAAAGTTGTTTTCTGTGTGAAACATTTACCACATTTAGTGCACTGAAATGGTTTGTCACCAGTGTGAACTCTCACATGTTGGGTTAAATTTGATTTGTATGTGAACATTTACCACATTCAGTGCATTGATATGGTTTGTCACCAGCATGAATTCTCCAATGTGAGGCTAAATTTGATTTCTGTGTGAAACATTTACCACACTGAGTGCACTGGAATGATTTGGAAGCAGTGCGAGTTCGTATGTGGTCAGTTAAAATCCGATATGCATGAAATGGTTTACAATGGATACCTTTGTGCCTTCTGACATGTTTCTTAAATTGATCAAAGCAGTTATACCTCCTTGGGCAATATTTGCAGATGAAAGTGTCTAGAAATCTTCTCTCCATTCTTCTGGTGTGCTTAAGCCAGGGGTCTGTGATTGGGAGAAAATATTTCTATGTTAGCATTGTGGATACGATATGGGTTGTGCACTCAAAATTGAATGAAAACGACTTGATGTTGTCTGTGAATGGGGAAATACACCACCTTCCAAACCTTAACCCTAACCAACATATTATACAGAGTGTCCCCAAAATGTTAACACTCGGGTCAATAGCTTGTGGTCAGAAAGAAATGTATGAGTTTTTGTAGTATGCCTTACAGCCAGGTTAATAAACTTATTTACCCTGCCACAAGCAGCAGCAGTGTTTTGTATTCTTCATGTTTCTTGTATCTCTTGGGTTTCTTTCTTACCCTGGCGCACATCGATTTCTACTCGCCGATTTGCTCTCCACTTGAATTGTGCATGCTCGAAAAGTAGGGGAATTCTGATGACGTCATCGTCTGCAATCGACTGGGAGATTTTTCATCAAGACTTTTGAGACTCATATTTTGGATGCATGTAAGTTTGGTTTTTCCTATCAAAATCTGGCATTTTTATGGTTACTACGATGCATACTTTACCGATTCAACATGTATAAAATTTACATGCAGAGTATTTTTTCTGTACGGAAGAGATTTTTGATGAATTGCCTAATTTTTGGCAATTTGCACTGGTGTCTCGTAAATTAATGGTGCTCCTAGTGATAAAATGGAAATTCACATCATACGCTGGTTCCCTCCACCTTGGGCCTCGCTTCATGGCTCGGACTCTTTGGTCAGTTGTGAAGAGGTTTGAGAGACCAAAGTCACAGGGAACCAGCGTATGACCTGGTATGACCTTTCTTCGACTAGGGACGACAGAGAGCAAATTGTTCATGTATTATATTGAATGAAAATCGGTGTTTGCATGGCGGTGCAGCCAGCAGGGTCTTGAGTTTCTTACACAGTCGAGGAAACCGACTGTGTCTTTCTTCTGTACATTTTTTTTTTCTTCTTTCTTCGGTCATTCCATGCCAATTCAACAAATCGAGTACACCATCACCTCACCATATGGATTATCTTTTGCTGTAGATTGCAAATATGTTATCAGAAAAAATGCGCCCTGCTCCAATTTAAAGTTACAGGGGGTCAAAAATGGCTCAAAAGCCACACAGACCATACTTTGGGGTCAAAAAGTCAAAAAAGGAAAAGTGATATAACTTCCAAATTTGGGCTGGTGACAACCTTGAATTCTACCCTTGTGTACAATCTTATACTTATAAATATTAGCTTCATTGGAAGAGATATAGCTGTCCAAAATACCAAGTTTAAAGGATCTGAGGGGTGTAGTTCTTATGGCCTCTGAATATTGAATTTTACACCAGTACATGCTTTTGAGGTGACCCCTCAAATTTAAAATTGCCGTAGCGTGAAAACCAAAAGAGGTACCGAGCTCATGAATATCTTTAAATAACCAAAAACGAAAGAAATCCATGTCGTCGGCCGTGTCACATACTGAAGTATTTGCAAAATACGCATTTTGAGAAAAACGGCTTTAAGATTTTGCGATTTTAATTTCCCCCACACTGTTAAATAAAACAATTCAATTAAACCCTAGCGGAAAATCGCTGAAATAAGTTAAATTTCAAATATATTTAACTAATCAGCTTCAATTTACTTAAATATGCGAAAAGATGTTATATAAAATACGTCACTATGTGAAAACGACAAAATAGCAATTTCAATGTGTCAATAACAAATACGACATGAAAATACGTCGTTATGTGATGCGTTAGCGCAAATATGTCACTATGTGAAAACGACAAAATACCAATTCTACCGTGAACTGCAAATATGTCGTAAAAATATGTCACTATGTGATGCGGCGAATACTTCAAAATGAAGATACGATGCTATGGGCCTGCGCAGTATAGATTTTCAACAAATACGTTGTTATGTGATGCGGACAATTTGACGTTTTGTAATTACGTCATAATTAGGTAATTAATATTTTACTAATTAAGCCACTTTGAAGTTTAAAATTTGGTGAATTTGTAGAATAGTACAAAACAAACGTACATGCCAAATTTCTCCAAAAAGTCCAAAATGTTGAATACGTCACTATGTGACGCGGCCGACGGTGTGATGGGGTACTCGATTTGTTGAATTGGCATGGAATTGGAAAGCCTAGTCTTTGTTCTTTAATATTATGCCAAGCAAGAATGATTTATTTTTGAAATTTCATATTTAACCATTTTTTTCTATAATTGTACCACTTTTTTTGAGACAGGCTGTAGTAAATTGTACTAAAAGTTTTAACAACCACTGTAAAATGACTTGGATCCATCAACATGAAATTTTCCATTCACACAGTCACGTCCAACACATTTGGTCACGTCCAACACACTCGAGTTGCATATCTCAAAAACGAGGAGGTCTGCAACTTTAAATTTATAGTATGTTTCTAGTTGTTCTATGGGTTTGTGAACTACCAACTTCAGGATCAGGTTTAGTAAATTTTCTAAAATTGCCCCGTTCACTTTTTCAATTTGTCACATCCAGCGCAAGCTTCAATCAAGCAACCATGCAAATCTAACAGCTTTGGAATATTGGAAGGGCATGAGGATGAAACAAAGCATTCACTAGGGGAAGTGAGTAGCGTTTCATCTTTATAGAAGCTTAAAATCAGTTTTTGTTTTTAGTAAATGTCAAAAAGACAAGATTTTAAGTCAAATTTTCCGTTCACACCTGTCACGTCCAACACATTGGACATAAAGCTAATTATATGCTAACTCAAGGGTGAGATGCTTGCATTCTGGTACAAATGTTCTCCAGGCCGACAACTAATCAATTCATGAGAAAAATCACTCTGCTCTGTTAATTTTTGGATTTTAAAAATAAAACTTTTTTATACATAGGGTTCGCCAGTTTCCTCCACAGGTGGAAAAAAACATGTTTTTTCCGAAACCGCGGTTTTTTCCACTTGGAAGAAACAGGTTTCTTCCAGTTTCTTCCACTATAAGTGGAAGAAACTGAAAAAGTCATTTAAAATTTTCTAATTTAATGCAAATGACATATTCTTGGTTTTATATTAAATAATTCAAAATAACCATTCGGGGAACCCCTACCCACCCCATGCTATTGCATTAAACTCGCATTGATCTATGAGGCTAGATATTAAAACACAAATCATTAAATATAATACAGAAATAACTTTGCATTGCTTAATGGGAAGAACCTGGGTTATTTTCAGAGATATAAGGAGTCTTCCTGAATACTTGGCATCTCTGGTGTAAAAAGTATCCATACATATGATATGTATTTTGTTAATAAAAATTAACAAATTGGCCATACAGATTTTAAAAGCTTTTTCATTATTTGCATCTGCAATTTATATCATTGTGATTTAAGATGCACACAGAGAATTATTGCTAGACAAAACAAAATTGTAAACAAATAAACTAACATGCCATAAACTTGTAAATTTTTTGGGGGGAACAAGATTTGGACATGTCTGCAAGGTCATTAAAATAGCCTTGATGATTTGAAGTGGAAAGCAGATGAATATGGTGTAATTTAGTTTGCTGTTCATAATACATTCCTCTATTTCTTCCACTTTCTTCCAGTTTCTTCCGGAAGAAACTGGAAGAAACACCTTTTTTCCAGTTTCTTCCATTCTTCCGGAAGAAGAAATAGGTTTCTTCCGGAAGTTTCCAAACCCTGTTTATACATCAAGAACCTGCTTTGGGGATAAAATAGAAGCAAAAAATGTCAAGAAATTGTCAAAATTCAAGCATCAATGTTCATATTTCAGCTGGTATTGCCTGAAGGTGCATACTTTACATTTATGATGAAGTCCAATTTCTTTTGGCAATCTAAATTTCCATTAAAAACTATTTGCATTTTTTACAAAAATGGCTCAATTTTCAAACTCTGATTAAAAAAAATACATCGGTCCTCGGACCGCTTGTGTCGCCTGCCGTCGCGGTTTGTGAATGATAGGCCTAATATCACCTTTGACCTTGATATGTGACCTTTTACCTCAAAGAAATGAGGGCTTGCATGTAAATTCCATAAACCAAGTTTGGTTCCAATTGAACTTCAACTTTTCAAATGAGGTCAATTTAACATTTTCAGCCTATTTTACAACTTGACCTCACATGACCTTTGACCTCGGTATGTGATCTTTGACCTCATCAACAAATGAGGGATCACATGTTGCACCAATGACTCAAGTTTGGTTCCAATTGAACTTCAACTTTTCAAATGAGGTCAATTTTACATTTTCAGCCTATTTTACCACTTGACCTCACATGACCTTTGCAAACATAGACATTATTGCGATGCCATACTAGGTATGATTGTACTTATGTTGGAACCAATAGAAAACGGAGGACAAATGCTATCCACCAGTACCAACATCGTAAGCATATCTGTTGCTTTATAATAATGAATTCCTGGGGTGGTTGTCACTTCCACCCCTTGCTAAACCATGAAAAAAGTAGGCTTGGTATAAAGCATGTTGTCAAAATTTAATTTTCTTTAGGGTTATTATAAACTTGGATATTCTGCAAACTAAATGTTTGCGATTAATACATCAGTTTTCCAAAGAAAGACAACAAATGCCCCCCCTCGCTTTCGGACCCAATTGTCGTTTCTTTTGCTGAAAAGTTTGTAGCATTAGTGTCATCTAAATTGTATATTATCATATTAACTGTAATTTGTTCAATTTTTATATATATTTTAAGCAGTACATTATTTTAAAAGATAGGAAGTATATATGTAATGAGAAATTAAGAAAACGTGACAAATTGGCTGTTATAAAATTACAGACCACTTTTTATGTCCTCCAAAACTAAACAGTCAGTTATATTGCGGTTAATTTGTTGCGACAGTTCTAGCCAATATTTATGTGTTGCAACATAAATAATACTTATTATTTTTTTTTTGTCTAACCAGTACACTGTATTATTGTGTTCCCTAATACAGTCAGGTCCACAGCCACGTGCAACAGGGAAATGGTGTTCATTGTTTCGAATGCGACAAGTTGATCAAAACAGCTTTCAAAGTCCAAAATAGCTGCCTTATGCCCCAAATTCTAAACGCTGCCCAAAAAGTGAGTTTTGGAGCACTAGGTGTATGATGACCAATTTGGGCGATTTTTGGTTTCCAATTTTAATTTGTTGGCATCACAAGATGATTAAGTCAACTTACAAAATACAAAATGGCTGCCATATGTCAAAAATATTCCATTTCCAAAATACTGCTGTATGTCAGTTTTTCAAATTGCCCCAAATGTAGAAGCAAACAAAAAAAAACCCCTTTCCCAAAATGTATGCTCACAATAACATCAAAGTTCTCACCGTTGAACTCAGCTGTCTAGTTACATTAGTCTACGATCCTCCATCAGTAGAGGATTTCAAGCACCCTCAATTCAATCTTGGGAATTCCACCAAAACTCATTTCTTCATTGGCGACTTCAATAGCCATAGAACCCAATGGGGTACAATGGAACCAACAAAGACGGAGAAGCTGTCAAAGAATGGCTGCACAGTCAAAATCTCCGTCTCCTTCATGACCCTAAGCTGCCACAATCACTTTATAGTGCCCGTTGGAATTAAGAGAGGTTACAACCCTGATCTTGCTATATCGTTGATAAAACGTATCTAACCTGTGTAGCAGATTGTTCTGGATCCTGTCCCACTATCTCAACATTTACCAATCGGTATCCACGTCAGTGCTGCCGTAAGACCAAATAAAGTGCCTTTAAGTGGCACTTTAACTATAGCAAAGCAGACTGGCAATGACTCGCTGATGACCTGGATCAGAACGTGAAGAGGATTGCTCCAAAACCCATAACTATGAAAAATTTGCCCCACTTGGAGACAAAACGCCCAAGAGTTATACCCAGAGGCTGTAGGACAGAATACATACTGTGGTCAGGCCTTCCAAGGAATATGCTAAAGAATCTCAAGAGTATACCACCATGCTTGAAACTGATCCTTTCTCAGTAAAACAACTGCTAAAGGAGAGGAAGTGTCAGAGAGGGTTTCACAGGAAAAGATCAAAACCTGGCTCACCTTCATTGTTCTACCGATATGACCCATAACAGCAAGAACTTAAACTATAAACACAATAAACTGACTTGATTTAAATGCAAATGCAAGCACTGTAAGTCCAAGTATTGTAAATTCAAGAGGTGATGATCAAAATAATGTAAGCCATTGTTGTAACACCATTTCAAGTGACAGTTACTCTGATCAGGCCTTTGAGTATAATGCAAATGATCATCTTGTAAATAATACAAGTATCAATGTTAATATTCCAAGTAACCACTCTAGTGTTCTTAAACCATATAAAGCTATTGCTTCTTATGGCACCGGTATAGTTATTGGTCAACTCAATATTTGTAGCTTGAATGAACATTTTGATGACCTAAATTATATTTTAAATTCTAACTCCTTTGATGTGTTTGGTTTAAATGAAACCTTCCTGTCTGAGGAGATTAGTGATACTAACATAAATGTTGAAAATAATTATTTGTATAGAAAGGACAGAAAGTCTGGCTCAAGAGGTGGTGTTGCTTTTTATGTACATAATCAATGTAATCATGTCAAGTCCTGACACACTTGAATTGTTAACTGTTGAACTGTTACCTATGAAGAGAAAACCCATTATTATTGTATTATGGTATAGAGTACCTAATTCATCAATTAATCTTTTTGATCACCTTCAACAACTTCTTCACGCAATTGAGTCAGAGGGAAAGGATTTTATTCTCATGGGTGATCTTAACTGTGACCTTTTAACCCCTAACCCTCACTGTTATATTAAAAAACTAAATCTCATTAGTGAAAGTTTTAACCTCAAGCAAATTATCACTGAACCTACTAGAATCACTCAAAATAGCGAGACATTAATTGATCACATTTATTGTTCTAATAAAGATAAAATTTGTAAATCAGGTGTTATTCATTCTGGTATTAGTGATCATTCAGTAACATATGCCATTATTGGTAAAATTAAAATAAGTCCTGCAATAACATGCACAGTAACCAAATTACAGCACTAAAAATAAACAAAACCATAAATATAAGGTATCCCGTAATTATAAGAAATTTAATGAGCAAACTTTTCTGAAAGATTTAGTTTAGCCGAAACTAATTGGAATCCTATCCTTAGCACTAGTAATGTCGACAAATCTGAACTTTTTGAAAAAAATTTTATTATAATTCTTTTGGGCAGATTGTCCTTTTAAGAAAAAAAGGGTACGTAAGCAAACATCACCTTGGCTTACAGATGAGGTGTTAACTATGATTCGTGAATGTGATCAACTTAAAGTAAAGGCAGTTATTCAAATAATGATCATTCTTGCAGGGATAAATTCAGGCAAGCAAGAAATAAGACTAATAAAAAAAAAAAAAACCAAATTAATTAAAGATACAAAAAAGCAATTTCTAAAACAAGGCTCTCTCATATAAAATTGATATCAAAAACACGGAGGCATCTTAAACATATTGTTCCATCTAAAACCAAGTGTACTAAAATAACACGATTAAGGACAAATGCTGGTCCATTAACTGATTCAAAAGATAAAGCAAATGAATTAAATAAATTCTTCTCTGAAATAGGACCTAACCTTGCAAATAAAATTAAAGATAATGACTTTTGTGATTATCAAAATGATAACAACTTTGATGGTCCTACTTTTAACCTTATCCATGTAGACTATGACTATGTTTTATCAACTAACTAAATTATCTGATAATAAAGCCACAGGTTTAGACAACATTCCATCTAAATTATTGAAATTAGCCGCTCCAGTTATTACGCCAATTATCACTCGTCTAATTAATCACTCTTTCACAACTTGTAAATTTCCAAGCTGCTGGAAGAGAGCTAAAGTTATTCCTGTATTCAAGGCTGTGACCCAATTGATCCCAGTAACTATAGGCCAATCTCCATCTTGCTGTAGTATCTAAGATTGCAGAAAGAGCTGTTTTTGACCAATTGTACAAACATTTAAATGATAATGATCTAATTAACATTAACCAATCAGGTTTTCGACCTTCTCACTCAACCTGTTCAGCCTTAATTAACATCACTGAAGATTGGTATAATGAAATTGATAAAGGTAATTTATGGTCTTTGGAGGAATGGATTTCAGCAAAGCATTTGACACAGTAAACCAAAAAATTTTCTTGAATAAATTAAAGTTTTGGCATTAAGTAAGCACAGTATTAGATGGTTTGAAAGTTATCTCTCTGGTCGTACTCAATGTACTTCCATAGATGATACTCTATCTGACTTTTTGTAGCATTACTTGTGGTATGCCTCAGGGGTCAATTGACGGACCACTTGCCATTTTTGCTTTATATTAATGACTTGCCTAAATATGTTAAACACTGTACAGTCTATATGATGATGATGATACCATAATTTACTTTTCATCTAATCAACAACTGATATAATTAACTGTTTAAATGAAGATCTTGAAATAATCAATAACTGGCTGCAAAGTAACAAACTTAGCCTAAACATTAGCAAATCTGAATTTATGATAATAGGTTCTAGACAGCGGTTATATTCTGTCAAAGAATCTATTGATAGTGTTTCTGTTACAATCAATGGTGTGAATATTAAGAAAGTTGATAAATGTAAACATCTAGGAGTAATTATTGATAATACTTGTCGTGGAATCATCAAATAGATCATGTGCGTAAAAAATCTCTAAAAGGTATGTTTATGTTAAAGAAATGTAAACTTAATTCTATCCCCAAAGATATTTTGAACATGGTTTATAATACAATTGTACTTCCACATTGGAGTTATTTTTTTGTAATGTAGTTGGGGAAATTGTGGTATAAGCTTTCACTCACTCGGAGATAAGCGTGATTCACGCATGACTTTCCAAGTCTCACTCTTGAAAAATAAAGTCGGGAGGAGGGGGGGGTTTCAAATTTTTTTTTTTTTTTTTTTTAACGCACGGGATTTTCGGGTCCGGGTAACTCAAAAGTAACATTTCAAACCCAGCTAACATTGCTAAAACCCAAGCACTCGCGATCGACTTGTCATCTTGCCGATGCTCATTGCGCATCCCGACTCTCACAAAGCACATAAAAACTGGCTTTATTGAAAAGGGTTGGTTTTAAGATACATAATCTAAGGAGACACCAAGAGCACCTGTGGTGTTACCATTATCCTTTCAAACATGAGAGGAATAATCGGCTTGGATGCTTTGTGATGGAGTACTGACAAGCAGTGGTAATTTCCATTTTCCACACAAATGCAGTGTACATTACCGCCTATCTGATGTGCCGGTGTTTTGCCCGTCCATTACATTCACCTGGTCTCCAGGTCACTCACATGTTCTCATTATCCAATCAGTGCAATCATCAGATAAGCACACTTTCTCATTAGCCAATCAACATTAGAGCCTCTAGTTGTGGGTGGAGCTGGAGCATAGTCATGTCATGTCATCTTTCCTCTAAAGACTGGCTGATTGTGGGGATCATGACTAGGGAAATGAATGGAGATTTCCCAAACTGTTAGCTGCAATTAGGCAAATACAATGAGGGTTGTATAAATTGTGTGGAGTGAGTGGGGCTAATCAAACTTGTATCCATTGCAAACTTCAACTTTGGGGAGGGGTCTGGTAGTGACATGGTAGTCCTACAGGAGGGGGAACATTATGGTTTTTACAGTGCAGAGTAGGCAGAGTAGGGACACTGCACAGTGATCGAACCCACAAGGTCTCTTCATGGGGGAGGTGGTGGGGAGGTGGAGGGATGGAGGGTAGGGCTATAATTTAAAGGGCCATTCTTCCATTTCCTATTACAGGATGTTTCCTCATTGGGGGGGGCAGTGGAGGACTGATTAATTTTAACGGGCCATTCTTCCATTTACCAATTAAAGGGCCGCTCCTTCATTTACCAATTAAAGGGCCTTTCCTTCATTTACTAATTCAAGGGCCGTGCCTTCATTTACCATTAAAGGGCCACTTCATTTAACAAAGGGTCATTCCTCCATTTACCAATTAAAGGGCCGTTCCGTCCATTTGCCAATTAAAGGGCCATTCGTTTATTTACCAATTAAAGGGCCGCTCCTTCATTTCCAATTAAAGGCCGCTCCCTTCCACAATTTAAGGGGCACTCTTCCTTTACCATTAAAAGGTAAAGGCCGCGCCTTCATTTAACCACATTAAAGGGCTGCTCCTTCATTTACCAATTAAAGGGCTGCTCCTTCATTTACCAATTAAAGGGCAAGAACTCCTGCATTTACCAATAAGGGCTGCTCCTTCATTGACCAATTAAAGCGGCAAACTTCATTTACCAATTAAATGGGCTGCTCCTTCATTTACCAATTAAAGGGTCGCTCCTTCCATTAAACCAATTAAAGGGCTGTTCCTTCTTTTGCCAATTAAAGGGCCGTTCCTTCTTTGGCCAATTAAAGGGCCGTTCCTTCATTTGCCAATCTAAAGAGCCCGTTCCCAATTCATTTGCCAATTAAAGGGCTGTTCCTCTTTACCAATAAATGGTCCATCCTTTCCTTTACCATTTCATTTCAAGAGCCATTTCTTTAAATTGACCATTAATATGGCATTACTTGTCATTTTCCAAGTAGTTATATTCCTTTATTTATTCACAAATAAAAAACAACCATTCCATCATTTACAATTAAAGGCCATCTCCGAGTTATGAATTAAAACTTAATTAAGTTTCTATGAAGTAGTCTTGCACAACGCGTTACGCTATTTTCAACGTAATATGGTTTCACTCTTCAAGACTCACATTTCACTCTTCAGATTTGACATTTCACTCTTGAGAATTTTTACGCCCAAGAGTGAATACTCTTGAGAAAAAATGCAGTGAATTACTGAATCCTGCTAATAAGTTACAAGTAATCCAAAACAGAGCTGCTCGCATTATTTGTGGAGCTCCTTGGATGCTTCAAGCTCCTTGGTTCTTGACCAACTTAGCTGGAAAACACTGTCCAAGTTAGACATCAGCTACAGCTCAATTGGATTTTTAAAATTTTGAACCAACTTCTGGCACCTCCATAGCTTTCTTTCAGTACATTTTATAATTAATAAAAGTAGATTTACGGCACAGTCATAATAACATCTACATTCCTCAACCCATGACCGACTACAAAAAGCGTGAGCTTATCATATAGAGGTGCTATATCTGGAATAACCTTGAGGAAATTTGTTTAAAAATCTGCTAGTTTTCAACGCAATTTCCAAAACAAACTTACGGAGGTTTCGTTTTAGTAATTCCTTGCTTTTACGTATTGGTCATTATATTTTGTATCCATTAACTTAATTAGAAATTATTATTTTTTATTTTACCACTTGACATGGTGAAGAACAATATTCTTTATTGCCATGTGATTGTTTACCGTGTTTAAATTAAGTTCTACTACTAAGGACTTGTCCTACCACCCGAAAGCTTCAAGTGGATCCAACAGAACGACCACAGGGCAGCCCACCAACTGCTTTTAAAATGGCAACTGCAGCACAAAGCCCAAGAAGATCAAACTAGACCGGAGATGTATTGTGGCAACCCCTTATTTCCCTCGCCCCTTCAAAATGACGAACTGAAACTGGTATTGCTAAACTTTAACTAGAGATAGCAGTACACTTTGACAACATCATAGGCATAAATCCCTGGGGTAATGCGGGGATATATCCCCCCAATATTTTGATGAGGGGGGATGGTCAATATGATCACCCCCCCCTGTTTGATCCCATTCATGTGTTTTTGACACAAAATAAGGCCTCATATTTTACCATAATGTTTTAAAATTGGTACTTTTTTTTATTTTTTGCTTTTTTTAAGTTTTTTATTTTTTTCTATATTTAATGATTTTTAGCTTCTATTGGCAACATTTTTAGCGTGCTTTGCGCACACATGATGTTCTAGTAATGGAATCTTTTCAGCAAACCCCATTTCATTTTATAAATTTCATCAACCCCATCCCCCATGCCAAACAGAAATTATCCACTGGGACAACATCTTCAACTGAGCAGCTAAAAACTGCAGCCCAGTAGCAAGGATTGGCTTTTCAAACGCTAATTGCTGCCTTATTTCCCACAGGTTCCCAAAGATCGGAAGGGGAAGCACATTGGAATGGCACCTCTCTAAAGCTGTGAAAAGATCCATCTATTCCCAGTTCTCATTACCTACAATCCCAATAACATTATTCCCAAGCTATAGACCTATATCACTCCTCATCCATACCTAAGCTCTTTGAATGTCTCCTGCTAACTGCATCGCACATGTAATAGGACGAACACCTCATAACAGACACAAGCAGGTTTCCAGCCAGGAAATCAAAAACAAGGTCATACTCAACCTAACTGATCAAAGGTTTCGAGAAGGGGTTAAAATTGGCAAACTGGAGTCACGTTCGTGGATCTATCAGGCCTATGACACTGTTAATCACTGGGATGCCTACTCCATAGAGATATCCTGGAACTCACCAACAAAATCCGCTTTGAACTGAGGTCATCCAAGGATTGCTTGCAAACAGGCAGGATGGTCTTTGTTCAAAGAGCCGATGTTGTTGGCTAAGAATGGACTCTCCAAAGGGAGCATGTTTGCACCTACCCTGTTCAACATCTATATCAACCTAGGCGTGCAAGAACTTCTTTTATCTAAAGCAGACGATATTGGAATCATCGAAAAATGCAGACTTACAGTTTTCGAAGATAGACTTCCAAAGCTTGGATGAACTCACTCCTTTTATGAGGAAAACACCTACATGCAGAATCCATCCAAGACACAATTGTGTATGAATTTAAAATACAAAACAACTATAAAAAATCAAAAATATGCTTAAAGGCTGACTCTAGGAATTGCTCAAGCTAATTATGTCCAGTATTACTTAAAAACCGTCAACTAGAGCTAAAGATAGTCCCCTGATGCTTAATTACAACGATTGACATGAATCTGATTTGTAGTTTTGATTAGTATAATAAACAGTTGGGTGCACTCAACAAATCGAGGACACCATCACCTCATGGATTTCTTTCTTTTTTGGTGTATTGAAAAGTACATGAGAAATCTGAAAATTCTGAAAAATTTGGCTCTGTAACTATTTCGTTTTCACGCTACAAGGCAATTTAAATTTGAGTGGGGTCACCGCAAAAAAGTACGTGTGGGAAATGTCAAATATTCGAGGGCCTAAGTAAAGGAATCACACCCCTCAGATCTTACAACTTGGCATTCTGGCTAACCTTTCCTACAGAGCTTTGCCAATATTGAACAGAAAAGAAAAAAATGGACCTTGCCCCTTTAAAATAACAGGGGGTCAAAAAATGGCTCAAAACCACTAGGACCATATTTGGGGGCCCGTAAGTCAAAAGTAAAAAGTGATATAATTCCAAATTTGAGCTGGAGATAACTACAATCTTAGCCAAACTGTGGTGACCCCGATGCTCTTTTTGCCCCGATTATTTGCCGTATTTCTCTTAAAGAGATTATATAGGAAATCATTCACCTTTGGGTTGGGAGGCTTGGGCATTCTCTATCCATGCACCCCTCCCGATCCCCACCAATCAAGTTGGGTTCTTGTAGTGTGGCAAGAACAACAATTTCAGGAGTCAAATGGTCCATGGGGGAGGGGGAGAGGGGGGCATTTTGATAGTAGCCTATAAACGGTTCAACAACTTGGCTAAGCTGTATCCGTACTATTTGAAAGAGGATTTCATGCTTAACTAATTGCTGTCATTTAAATGAGATAAATGATATTGAAACGAAACTGTACACAATATAGGTACAAATAAGATGTCATCTGAGAATCAAATTACCACTTTCCCCTCCTACTTGAGGGAATGGTCACTTTTAATCAGCATAGGGCCATATTTCATTGCGTTTTTAAGTACATTCGTGGTTTTAACAGCAATTGTGTTCAATATGCCAGTGTGCTTTTCGCGGTTCAAAGGTCTTATTTTTGTGTTAACAACTTAATATTTAGTTCATAAGGTTATATTCACAACAAAATAAATTTTAGAAGATTCGTTAACTAGAAAAAAGATGGATTTTAATGTAAATACGTTTCATATAGGTTTACGCACTTTATTGATTACATCGGTTAAATTTTTTAAAAATTCAAATGAAAATAACGAATTCGAAAGGAAAGGAAGGACTGATTTCGAACCGCGAACCTTACCGCTGCAAGACAAAGATTTTCCTCTAAGCCAAACCGCTCCTTACATAGAGATCATTCGGTTCCAACCTAAAATATGTTTAAATCAATGGAATCGGCGAACGGTAAACCAAATCCTACACACGTAAATTCAATGATGAGGCACGATCCACCATAGTAACAATAGAGACGTAGGATATGAGTTTTTGATTTGGTGGTGCAGTGGTGTGCTGATAGCGTTGATTTTAATTTTAAGAACAATTTCAGAGAGAATTTATTCTTGAACATCGAATTTTACGTTGGATTAGGATGTAATGGACAGGTGAAATTATCGAACGGTG
This sequence comes from Ophioderma brevispina, assembly GCA_023653785.1. NCBI lineage: Eukaryota > Metazoa > Echinodermata > Ophiuroidea > Amphilepidida > Ophiodermatidae > Ophioderma > Ophioderma brevispina. The sequence goes on from JAMKCH010008363.1 coordinate 45,675, forward strand.
ATAAAGATCAATCACGTGGAACAATGGTTGATTACATATGTGTCACTAAAACTTGTAGAGCCATCCAATTTATTTTGGGTGTTTATAGATGCATTAATCATCATCATCATCATATTTCTCATCATCATCGTCGTCGTCGGCGTCATCTCATCATCATGTATCATCGTCATCGATATAAGAAAGAGCGAATTGGCTTAGAGGCAAAGATCTTGCCGTATAAGGGAAGGAGAGTTTAGTTTCGCGGTTACGAAAGCAGTTATGCCATTGGATTCGGTTATTTTCATTTAAAATGTAAAGTTTACCCTATGTTCATATAAAGCGCGTAACCCTATATGAAACGTATTGAACCTGTTAAAAATTTTGTTTTTATCTAGTTAAAATGTCATTCTAAATTGGATTATTGTAATATTTACACTTAGGGAATAAAGATTAATGGTAACAAAAATAAGACACTTTGTACCGCTGGGAGGAAAGCACACTGTCCTTGTCGTTCGTCATCAGGTTCGTCGTCGTCATAGTCGTATCACATTCGTCATCATCGTCGTCATCATCATCATAATCATCTCATCATCATATCATCATCATCATCATCATCATTCTCACATCATCCATCATTAGATCTCGACATGAATTCCACTACTGGTTAATTCATGCCTATATTCATTATACCAAATGCAGAAGGGGCGCATGAATGTTTGCAGTGTTTTTACTATTATATTTTCCATTTAGTTAAACCCAGTAAATTTCCCAAGCTCTTTTCTCCGGTCTATATGGACGACTTGAGCCCAAAATATGCTACGAGTACATTTATATTGACCACTCCCTAAGTGGACCGCTGATTCATTTTCCATGCATTGACGTAAGCCAATATGTTTATTGTATGTGCACCTGAAATTACGTTGTTTGTAATCGTTGTCAAATAAGAAGTATGAGGACAAATGTCAAATTTAGATGATTTTTTTTCACTTTGCCAGACAACCATCTAGCCAAAATGGTGTTGGAACATGATGCTTTTTTGCCCCGATTATTTTGCCGTATTTCTATTAAAGAGAAATCTAGGAAATTCATGTCAACTTGGGTTGGGAGGATTGGATCATTCTCTATCCATGCACCAACTCCCCCTATCACCCCAACCCACATCAAGGTTGGGTTTCTTGTGTGTGGCAAGAACAAAATTTTCAGGGATTCAAATTGTCCAGGGGGGGAGAGAGAGGGGGCATTTGAAGTAGGCCTATAAAAGTGTTCCAAACTTGGCTAAGATTGTAATCTTAAATACTACCCTTGTGTACAATCTTATACTTATATCAGTTCATTGGAAGAGAATATAGCTGTCGCAAAAAGTAAAAAAATTCCAATGGAACTTGACTTGGCCCCCTAAAAACAATGTCAGAAATTCTGCACCAATTTCGCTTGAATATGTTTCAGGGGGGTTCCTTGCTAATATTTGGCAAGTTTCATTGTGGTGTCTCAGTGTCTTCTATAAGTAACTGGTCTTCAAAAGCCCCCATCGGTAATTCAGTTTTGAAAGACTCCCATTGCAAAAACCACAGGAAACCGGAACTTTACAAACTGGGTATTAACTTGACAGATCACTTTTTAGATATAATTTCAATTATTAGAATAATTAAAGTATTATAAATTCCTTACCAACAAGACACCCAAGCTGCTGAAAATTGTCCATACCTAGATCAGGTGGTAATAAGGTGATCGTATTGATGTCAAGTTCATTGGTAGAGTTCTACAAGGATCAAACTTGGATTCAAATCTTAAAACTGCCTTTTGAAATTAACCAGTTTGCGAAGTTCAGAATTCTGTGTTAATTTCAATGGGAATTTGTCTGATATTAGTTGAAAGTTAGATTCTTTGAAGCCGTGTACTACATATGGCAGTTAGACACCCATGTGAAAACTTTGCACAAAACTTAAGCAGGGGCCCTCTTAACCCTAAACTCAAGCGAATTTTGCACATTTCTGCACATTGATTTGAGGGGGGTCAAGTCAAGGTTAATTGTGATTTTGCTTGTTGCGACAGTATCTATCCTCCAATAAAGTCGATATAAGTATAAAGATTTATCCAAGGGTTCGTATTCATCTAAGGCTTTCACCAGCCAAATTTGGAAAGTTTATATCACTTTTACTCTTTAACTATGGGGCCCCACAAAGTATGGTCTGAGTGGTTTTGTGCCATTTTGACCCCGTATTTAAATGGGGCAAGAGTTGCAGGTTTTGTTCACATCTTGCAATAGCACAGCAAAAAAGGTTATCCAGACTGCCCAGTTTGAAGAATCTGAGGGGTTTTTGTCTGTAGTTCTTAATTTGGCCCTATGAATATTGAATTTCACACCGGTACCATGTTTTTGAGGTGACCCCCCCTCAATTAAAATTGCTGTAGCGTGAAAAACAAAAAGAGTACAGAGCTCAAAATTTAAGAGTATTTCAGTTTCTAATGAATATCTTTCAATACACCCAAAAAGGAAAGAAATCTATGAGGTGCTGGTGTACCCGATTTGTTGAATTGGCATGGAATGGAATGAACATTTATGAATAGTATCACAGTACAGCCGAATACTATTGCATCCAAAAATTGTAGATCTGGAATTTAATTACAAGTTATATTTTTCTATAGCAAGGACATCTATTTGAGCTTAGTTAATTCCAACGTGCTTAGTATCTGGACAAGATTATGTATATGTTCAAAAAACATGATTTTGGAAGGAAATTGAGGGGCCATCCTGACATCTCTGAGTGAGCTTTAAAATAACTGGTCTAAAATACCCCTTGGCGATTGTGATAATCCGTGTCTACCTAGGAGACCTTGGACTGCACTCTCTATTATAAGACCCACATCAGAAAGACGAAGTTTGTTCACCCAATAACATCTTGAACAACGATGGGGTGCTTGCTCACATACCCTATGATCAACGAAAACTTGCCTGTGCTACTCACGTGCAGAGTATCATCTTGTAGGGAAAGATAACCCCAATGCCAAGAAGCTTGATCCAGCATAAAGCTCCAGCCGGCTTATCACGGGATTCTTCGCCTCCATAAACTCCAACGGGCAATTTAAACATCCTAGCAGTAAGTAATTGCTCCCCAGACGTCCGTCATGGTGTAGCGAGCATGTAAAAGCGTAGCTGCAAAGTATCTAATGTGAAGCATCCTCTGTCTGGACAGATACCTGCTGCCAACTGCCTTAAATCCAGAGAGAGAGTTTCTTAAGCAAAGTCCAACCACTTGAAACAGTCTCTAAGGATTTTAAGACAGTCACCTTATGGAAAGAAAGACTTGCTATCAACCAAGTAACATCTAATGGTATTGAACCTGGTGAGCAAAAACTTGAAAGATATGGCATACAAAATAATACCCACAGATGGATTAGCAACTTTCTCAGGCACCGTGAACAGAGGGTCGTAGTTGGTGGTGAACATTCGGCATGGACTAAGGTTGTTTCAGGCATCCCTCAGGGCACCGTGCTTGGTCCGTTGCTTTTCCTCACATACATCAACTTTCTTCCAGATAACATACAGTCATCTGTTCGTTTATTCACAGACGACTGTCATTTATCACGAAATAAGAAATGACATAGATTCACATGACCTTCAAAATGACTTGAGTTATTCAAATTCAAAGTTAAGTGAAACAGAAGGTCACCCTTACTTGTGTGTTTTCATTACAAACTAACTCACCTGGAACAAACATATCCACGATATAACATCTAAAGCTAATAGTTCACTGGGTTTTATCAAGCGTAACTTATTTTCATGTTCTAAACAAACCAAAGAGGCCGCGTACAAATCCCTTGTCCGGCCGTTATTGGAATACTCTTATGTGGTTTGGGATCCGCATACCAAAACCCTCAACAACCAGATAGAAATTATTCAAAAAAGGGCTGCACGTTTTGTTTGCAACGATTATTCTTCACGCTCACCAGGAAGTGTTACCAACATGATTAAATCACTTGAATGGGGAAACTCTTCAATCTCGGCATAAAATCAGAAGACTCACCGTCTTAAGCCGACTAGGTCACTTGTCTCTTCCAACCGGAAACCTACTACAGCCTACCCAACGTCATTCACACTTCCACAATTCTAAAGCCGTACTGCACTATTGCTACAAACAAGGACTGTATGAAATATTCATTCTTTCCAACCCTGTCAGACTGGAACAGGATCCCGGAACACATCGTCAATATCCAATCAACTCAACTCTTCAAAGAAGCAATAAAAGACTACGTTAATCAACAAGAATTAGACTAATAACACCACATGCAGCGCATCCTTCCTGACTGCTTCAATCCTTATGGATTGTTGGCAGTACCAAGACAAGACAAGAGCATCTTCCACCTGGAGCTGATCACTCCTCATGGGCTGAATGGCGATGCCTCAACTGATTGAGAACCAGAACCAGCCGATCTAAGGTTTCCTTACAGAAGTGGGGCTACCTGGAAGCAGATCAGGACACTACCTGTGATCGTGGTACAGACAGTGGAACATCTCTTGGTCTGCCCAATGCTGAAGCGACAATGTACAGACAAAGACCTTGCAGAATTCAGTGAAGCAACCAGACATTATACATACCTCTGGCTGGATCATATTTTAGAACCACTATGTTTCGATACGATAAGAAGTAGTATAAGATGCTGTGCAGATCTTGTGTAAAAGATGCATAGTTTTCAACTAACGAAATTGAATGCAGGTTGTTTCGGCTGCAATTATGAAAAATGTGGACATTTGACAGCCGCCTTTGATTTTGAAAAATGATTACTTGCCTAATGATGAGAAACAGCATATCCCTAACATCCTTAATCGCTTCAAAACCCACCCGACAAAACATCAAGGAGCGGACACCTAGTTTTGGTTAGTGGGAAGGACTACATCTGACAACAAAAATATATCGCGACCTCTCTTTTTGGCGGTGATTGTCAAATTTTCCTTTAGCCACGTTAGCGATATAAATAAACACAAAATACCACAATTGGTCAATTTATATCAAATGACTTGAAAATCTCTTTTCATTGGCTATTAAAAAATGACAAGTAGCAGCTGTTTTTATTTGAAAAATCATCACTACACCTCGTGAAGCTTTTTGCGGTGATTGCAATGATTGTCAGATTTTCCTCTAGGGATGTTAGTGATATAGATACATGTAAACAAAAAAAAAAACAATTGGTCAGTTCATATCAAATGACCAAAAATCTCTTTCAATGGCTATTTAAAAAACTGTCAAGTAGCAGCTATTTTTTTACTTGAAAAATCATCACCTTGTGAAGCTAAGTGACCTAATACATACACCAAAAGTACAGAAAATTGTCAACACACACCAAGGATTGAAGAAAATTTTGTGGGCAAGTTTGAAAAACTGACATATAGCAGCTATTTTGGCAATTGAATATTTTGACATATAGCAGCCATTTTGGATTTTGTAAATTGTCTTAACCATCTCGTGATGCCAACAACTTTTTGGGCTGCCATTTTTAATTTGGCGCATAAGGCAGCTATTTTTTATTCTAAAAGCTGTTTTTCAACTTGTCATGCCCAAAAACCTACAAATCGACACCAAAAACACAAAATTTGGTCAAAGTATACTAAAGTTAATTTTTTTTTCCTCTCCCCACCCACTACTTTGGGTACATTTTTCATCAAATCTGCCAGTGCCATAGTGTTCAGCGGAAAAAATCAGTCTAGAAACACTTTTAAACAGAAAATGAACACCATTTCCCTGTTGCGCTTGGCTGTAGACCCGAAAAATACACATGAAATTTATTTTTTTTCTGCAAAAAAAAAATAGTTGAAACCATAGAATTAAAGGGGTTTTATTTGAAGCCAAATTTGTAAGATGTTGTAATTTTCCTTGAATTTTCTGAATTTGTTGGTCACCGTGGTCAGTCTGCACTATATTTTACAACAAATGATAATGCTACAGTGAATATTTCCCGTTTTAATCGCTTTTGGAAATTGTATGTATACAATTTGCAATGTCTGTAGAAGAAGCACAATGCAATAGACACGCATATTCTTAAAGACACGAACAAAAAGGGGCACAATGTTATAGAAGAACCAGTCATGGAGATAATGTTATAAGCCACTAAATCAGGGGTGTCCAACCTGCGGCCCGCGGGCCATTTGCGGCCCGCCAAGAGCTCATATATGCGGCCCGTGAGGTACTTCCCAGAAAAAATCAAATGCATAAATATCTGAAATAATAGATTTAAAAAAAATGTCATTTGAATTATTTCAATTTCCTCATCTGAAACCGAACTTCTTTAAAAATGTTGGAAAATTAGTCCAATTTCATCAATCTGAAACCAAAATTTTCTAAAAATTGTGGGAAATTTAGCCTCAATTTCCTCAAACTGCACCATTTCTTTACAAATTTGCTAAAGAGATCAACATTTCTTGGGAAAAATAGACAATCTGTGTTAATTTGGGCCCAAATCTGCATCTAGTGTAGCTATGGGTCCCATTTGGCAAAATTGGTATAGATATGGACCCTACTTCCAGACTCTCGTAGGCACGTCACAAAGCAAACTTGAGCCCCCCCCCCCACCCATTACTTGCTTGCGGCCCACGGTAGTCGTGGATTCAACCAATGCGAACCCTGTGTCAAAAAGGTTGGACACCCCTGCACTAAATTATAAATCCACAATGTAGAAAAAAGACCCATAAAGTTCATACACGTTACTACAGTAATGAGACAGTATTTTAGAAACAAAGTCACAACCACCCTGTCACTATCACCCATCAACATCATCATCATCACCAACAAACCCAATTTTGCGCATCACCATCATCGCCCATCACCATCATCATCAATTGCCTATCATTGTCGTCGTTCGTCATCAAGCTTGATGTTTTCATACTTCATCTTTATTGCCCCGCCATCATAATTTTTATCATTGTGACATCATCGCATCATATTTTTAAAGTTAAAAACGCGTCTGTACAGCTATAGTAATCGCACCATACCCATACCATACCTGGTTTCCATGCACACATCGAATCAAACAAACATTTGGGTTTTGACCATATATACAGACAAAAGGGATGCCGTACGCCCGTGTTGAAGAATAGGCGGCCACCGCAACAGCATGGCTTCCGCGCATGCGCTATAACCTGTTGGACTGGAAACGGTACATCGTTCGATCCTACTGCAAATTTTAATATATGACAAAAAAAAAAAAATGGGTACAACCAAGCCTATGGAAATCAGGGATATATGATAAAAATGGTAACACCACGCTATGGAAATAGTATTCATTCCTGTGCAAAAAATGTTACAGCTTTTTGACTGGGCGTTCGCCATCAGGGCCGTACGCAGGCTTTTTTTACGGGGGTGCGAGTCTTCGCAAAAGTGGCACTTTTTTTGTAAAAATGTACCTAACCTAACCCCGTAACATGGAGTCGTTTTTTTTAAGTTCTGATAGAGGAGGAGCATCAAGATCTCAAAGGCCATAGTGAAACTGAATGCTGTCAAAAGATCCCTCCTATCCTCTCTGCAAATGATGTGTTACGATCCCTCTTTTTAATTTGCAGAGGGCTTCCTTCCCTGTCGAAACGTCACATAGGCCTTGGAATTTGGGGTCAATGACCTTTCAATACACAGAGTCTATGGGTGTATCTTTCATATTCATAGTGTTTTTCCTTTTTTTTTTTTTTCTCCTCCAAATATTTGTTAAAATTTGATTTTAAACACAGATATTATTGATCTCTTTCTGAAAGTTACATTTTAATCAATTCCGAACCCCAAATAATAAGGTTTTAATTAAGACACTATCAGTTGATTTTAAAAATATTTGAAATGTGCAGAATAGCTTCAAGTGAAGATGAGTCTGTAGAAGAATTCCCTCATAAGTTACCTTTAACCACTGGAGAATTGACAGAAAAGGAAAAAACGCAGTGTTCCAAGATAACGAATCCGCCATTCATTAACTGTTGTCTAAGTGTCCCGAACGTACAGTACTGACTAAAAATCTCCGATTCGTCCTTATAGGTTGCTTCTGCTTCCTGGCTCTGGTCTTATATGGCAGGGTATGTTATGGATAAAATAACCTGTTTCTTGTACATACATGTAAAAATCTGATTTTTTAATGAGTTTTTTTCGCATTTGTTTGATTTAAGAGCAAATCACTGATAGTGGTCTTTTAACTAATTAAGAAAATGGAATTTGACCAATGAGGCATTGGGAGTTAACTAGGAACAAACGTAAGACGCATGCGCGAACCGGATTTCAGATAACCGGAAGTGGAGCTTTAAAACGTAACCCATGCGAAAAGCAACCGAGTTGACCGACACACTCTTAAATTATTATTTTTCTAAGCAGTGACCCTACATGTTTTGTGCAAACATAAATGTAGGATTTATGGCTATTGGCACAATGTTTTTATTCTGCGTGAATTGGTTGGAGAGAAAAATACTGAGTAATTTTGTAACCACAACTGTACAGAGCCGAAACATACAAAAAACACCGCGAAAAAAAAACCTATTTTCATAATGCAACATTGACCGAAAAATAGCCACATCTCGGTCTCGGCCATTTTTGAAATTTCCTGTTCTCAAAATGGTTTATGAACAATTATGACAGTGTACTTTTACAAAACTGATTGCCCGGTGGTCTCCATTCGTGAAAAAGGAAAGGGGAGGAGAAAAAAGATTCTTTTCTAGACAATGGGGATTTTCTGCCGATATGGCCAAATGTACAGTATCATGTGTACATGTGCCCTACAGTCACAGGGTGGTTGCCAGGCTATCTACAGTGATGACTCTGGAGTTGATGAAGTTATGGGTTAATGTTCGAGTGTCAATTTGCTCTGTCCATACCTAAGTAAACTTATTTTATCAGCCCCTGAGCATGATACACCTTGATCTAGATTCGAATAGTTAATATGCAGGCTACCTCAGGGGCAGCGCCGAGGGGGTGCCCCCCTCAATTTAAGAAAAACGGGTTTTACGCAATAAATGATGCAAAAAAATTTGGGTCTTGTTGTTTTTTTAACCAAAATAAGGCATTTTGTACTGTTTTTGCCCCCCCCCCCATGATGTTCGCCCCTCCAATGATTTTAACCTGGCGCCACCCTGGCGGATACCTGTATTTTTGTTTGGAAACTTCTAAACCAATTCAATCTCAAGTTCGAAGGTGACTGTCTCTACTTTGTGCTGCCTTTATGGGTCCTCTTTTTTGAAGTCCTGCACCCCCAATAATCTTGCGCAGTGGAGGATTGGATGTAAGGAAAAAGGGTTTAGGACACTGGTTCTTCGCTAAGTGTCTTTCTACTTTCGTGTTCCGTACTTTAACTCGCTATAAAATGAAAAAAAAATTACAATTCTGAATATTTATTTTGTGGTTGCCTTGATAAATTGATCTTTATATACAAAATTATAAAAACCTTGATTAAACAAAGTTGAAAGTTGTTATTTTTCCTAAGTTGTGGCAAACCCCCCGGAAAACCCCTAGTCCCTATGGTTACGGCTTAAAAATTACAAGTTGTCATTATTTATTTGGTAGTAAATTTTGGTCTTTTTGGAAATACTCTGGATCACCTACGTATTACTGATTGAACATTCATATCTAATCAAAAATGCCATAAGGCTCAAAAATACCTAAATTTTACCATTTTTGTTCAAAAAGTCTGTCACTGGATGAGTCATTTTCCTCCCACAACATTTTGAGGGAAGTATCTATAAAATTGAAAACACTGAATCCAAAAATTACCTGTCAATAAGTAACTGCATGAATTGGCTACTTGCACACATCATTTATCTCTGGTATCTCTGATGATATCTCCAAAATACGACTTTTGCAAAATGAAGGGAGAGGAGCTTTATTCAGTGTCATTCCGTAACGCGGTATAACACTATATAAATGTAGGAAAGTAATGTCCATTTTGATTGCAGTGCAAACAGAATTGTGACCTGTACCCTAATGTATAAACAATCACGCTGGGCATCGCCCTAGGGAGACGTTATACTGGTCTAATTGTTTGAACCATCATTTCCGTACTTTTTACCGTTACGAAAATGATTTCTTGACACTTTCACCTGTTCATATTGGCAATCAAATCTGAGTCATAATCAATATGGTTTTCTCCATTTTGAAAGATCCTCCCTCAATGTCTTCATTTTTGTTAGATATTGAGGATATGTAGTAGAATTTACTCAGCTTGACATTTACTGTCTGATTGTCATTTCCATAACACATAGTGTTACGGAAATGACTTAATTGTTTTTCCCCTAGCTACAACACTGAAAATTATATGTCACTAAACTTATTTGAATTCCTCTAAAGATCGCTCCGAGTGCTCATTCTAGTATTTGGCACTATTGTGAAACATTCCAACGAAAAACAATGTATGATTTATTTTCCCAAAATTTAAAATTTCTTATTTTTTTTAAAGCCAAAAGTGGACACTTAGCGGAAAACCACCCTTTAACGTGCAACAAGAGATTTGAGGCATGAATAATTGTGTCCATAATAGTAATTTCATAGAGCCTTAGACACTCAATAGATTTCTCACGCCGTGTTTGGCTACAGAAACACTTAAAAGAGAGAGAAACGGTGAAATATTTTTGTCTGCTTATAATTTCAATGAAAAAACCTAGGCCTGGAATTTCATATTTGCTCCTATATGAATTAGAAATTTCACAATTTTTAAAAAAAAAAAAAAAAAAACATTTCTCTGCTTAAGTCTTTTCAATGGGTATATTTTGAAAGAAGCTTCACATCATGGCATGTGGAAATCTCTCGTTGCACCTTTAAGGTGGGGGCCCCTTTGAGCGTCAAGAAATAATCGCACTTTTAAGTGCAACTAGGTTGTCCGCGGGGCCCTTAGCAATATTTAAGGGCGGCCCTGTTAGCAGCTGCTGACACTGCGACGTCTTAAAGACACTATCAATTGAGTTGCTAAATCAGAAAATCGAAAAAAATCATCACAAACAGATTTGGTGCAGTATTTAAAAGTACAGTTATCCTAACATCCCTGCAAATGATAATACCAGAAGCACCCTAATAATGCATAATCGTAATTTTAGTCATTACTGTCCGTTCGGACACTACTAAAACACGTACTTGAATTGGGAATCACATCTTGGAAACTGCCGTTTTCGTCCTTTTATGTCAATCTTCAGTTTGGAAAGGTAACTTATGAGAATTCTACATACTTTATCCTTCACTTTGAAGCTTATTCCTTCAAATTCAAATATTTTTCAAATCAACTGATAGTGTCTTTAAATCCGCCAATGATCTTGCGTATGGCCCTGCATGGACTCCCAACATCTTTTCTTATATAAACAGGTCCCTAAGCTTATTTTCCTTAAAGAGACATGAGGCCATTTCCTGAATCGCCCCCAATTTTTTTTCAAACCCTGTTTTTTTTTCATATTTGGAATGCTTCCAATGTATTAGATCACACCTGAAGTGAATAAGCCAAGTACGCCGTCTTTATGTAATGAGGATGATGTTTCGTAATTTTCTGTCGTGCCTGACAGCAAATTAAAGCATGGTTTTTCTATAGGAAGGATTACGAGAGCAGGCCAAGTTCAAAGCAAGTTTGTCAGTTTTTTCTTTTGTACTTGTTTTGGTCCCAATTAACTTTGAGAGAAATTGTTCGCTCAAAAAATCTCCTCCGGTCACTTTAAAATTTTCCCCCATTTTTTTTTTAATGATAAATAGAGTATAAATACACTATTTGCCTCGATAAGCACCCAGGGCATAAGTTAGCTGCTTGGGCACTACTGTTAAAAAACCATTGTTCTGCGCATTGTTAAAGTGAACGTCTTTCCCGATGAGATCACTCAATTTCAAACAAATTGCTTTTTGGGCCATTCTTCGGTCACTGTTTTGACCAAAAACCTTGATTTTTTAACTTTCACACCCATGCTGTTTGTCAACGTACCCAATTTGTTATTATACGTTTTACATAGTAAAGAACCTTGAGTCTAAGCCTCACCAAAAATATATATCCGACTTTTGTTCAACCATAACTTGAATTGGTTATTCTGTCATTGGGGCAAATAAAGTTCGGTCACGTTGGTGACCATGAGATGCCACACACGTGACCAAACTTTGGGGGGGCCACCCATGACAAATAACCAATCTACCAACAGTGGAAACATATTTTTGGTTAAGTTGTTGGACTGAAGGTTATTAAATCATGTAAAAAGTAATAACAATTTTGATTGCAGTGCAAACAGAATTGTGACCTGTACCCTAATGTATAAACAATCACGCTGGGCATCGCCCTAGGGAGGACCGTTATTTAATGGTCTAAATGTTAAATTTGAACCATCATTCCGTAAACCTTTTTACCGTACGGAAATGATTTCTGGAACACTTTCACTGTTCATATTGCAATAAAATCGAGTCATAAATCAATATGGTGTCTCCATTTGACAATCCTCCCTCAATGTTTCTCATTTTTGTTCAGATATTGAGGATATGTAGTAGATTTACTCAGCTTGGACATTTACTGTCTGATTGTTCATTTCATACAAATAGGGTTCGGAGGAATAATGACTTTTAATGGTTTTCCCTCTGCTACAACACTGAAAATTAGATGTCACATAAAATTATTTGATTGGCCTCTAAAGATCGCGCCGGAGGTGCTCATTCTAGGTATTTGTGCACATGTGAACACATTCCAAGAAAAACAATTATGATTTAAAATAAAAACTTTTTTTCTTATTTTTTTAAAGCCAAAAGTAGACACTAGCGAAGAACCACCCTTAAAGGGGCAAAATCAAGAGAATTTGAGGCATGCAAATATTGTGATGCTTATAAAGTAATTCATGTAGATTAGTAACTCAATAGATTTCTCACCTTGTATTTGGTTACAGAAACATCTTAAAAGGAGAGAGGAAAAAGGTGATTGTTGACTTCTCCCTAACGATTTCTTTTTTTACCTGGCGTTCTTCTTAACTTTTGTGACCTGCTTAGATTTCAATAAAAACAACATAGGCTGAATTTCAATTGCTCCTATAGAAATTAGAAAGAGAATTTACATTTTGTACCAAAGAAAAATTCTCTGCCTTAAGTCTTTCAGATGGGGATATTTTGAATAGGAAAGCTTCACATCATGGGCCAAAATCTAGTACTGTCAGTTTTTTAGGGACACATGATGTGAAATCTCTCGGGCACCTTAAGTTGGGGCCCTTTGCGTCAGGAAAATATCGCACTTTAGTGGCAACTAAGGTGTGTCCGCGGGGGCCCTGAGCAATATTTAAGGGCGGCCCTGTTAGCAGCTGCTGACACTGCTGACTCTTAAAACACTATCAGTGATTTTGCTAAATCAAGAAAATCGAAAAAATCGTAAAAAATCAGATTTGTGCCTGTTTGTAACAAGTAAGGTATCCTAACATACACTGCAATGATAAGACCAGAAGATTTATTTCTACTTATCTCTTGCCCAGAACTGCCTATCCCATTCTTTCTTTTTTCCTGCCCCTACTCCCTTCTTCGTCCACGCCTCCCCTCTCTGATGTTCCTCACGCCCCCGCCATAATTCGGGGTTCTCAGCTAGCCTCTCCCTACTACTCCCCTCTTTATTTTTTGATTTTTAATGCGACCCGTCCTTTTCATTCCACTCCTCTATCCCCAATTCTGTTTCTTTCTCTTCCTCTTAGTCACTCTGATCCCAAAGAAGCAACCTTAATAATGTACATATCGGAAATTTTAGTCATACTGTCCGTTTCGGACACTACTAAAACACGTAATGAATGGGGAATCACATTGGAACACTGCCGTTCTTCCTTTTATGTCAATTCTTCAGTTGGAAAAGGTAACTTATGAGAATTTCTACAGACTTATCTTCACTTGAAGCTTTCCTGCCAAATTTCAAATATTTTTCAAATCTGATAGTGTCTTTAACTCCGACAATGATCTTGCGTATTGCCCGCATGGACCCCAAACATCTTTTCTATAGTAACTGGTCCCTATAGGCATTTTCCTTAAAGAGACATGAGGACATTTCCTGAAATCGCCCCCAATTTTTTTCAAACCCTGTTTTTTTCATATTTGGAATTGCTTTCCATGTATTAGATCACACCTGAAGGGACTTAAGCCCAATACGCGTCTTATGTAATGAGATTGATGATTTGTAATTTCTGTCGTGCAAGACAGAAATTCAAGCATGGTTTTCTATAGGGAGGATTACGAGAGAGGCAAGTTCAAAACAAGTTTTTGTAGTTTTCTTTTGTACTTGTTGGTCAATAAACTTTTAAGAAATTGTATCCTCAAAAAATCTCCTCCTGTCACTTAACATTTTCCCCCGATTTTTTTTTTAATGTAAAATAGAGTTAAATACAGTATTTGCCTCGAAAATCACCCAGGGCATGACAGTTAGCGCTGGGCACTAAGGTTAACATTTCGCGCATTTGTTAAAGGCTGACTCATTCCCGATGAGACGCACTCAGTTTTCAAACAAAATTGCGTTTTTGGGCCATTCTTCTGTCACGTTTGTGACCAAAAACCGTTGATTTTTTACTTTCAACCCCAATGCTGGTTTTGTCAACGTAACCAATCTGTTATAACTATTGCCATTATTAATGAACCTGGGTCTAAGCCTAACCAAACAAAATATATATCCACTTTCACTTGATGGTTATTCTGTGATTGGGGCAAATAAAGTTCGGTCAGTTGTGACCATGAGATGGTCACACACGTGACAAACTTTGGGGGCAACCAGACAAAATAACCAATCTACCAAAAGTGGAAAAATAAGGAATTTTATATTTGAAATCAATATTTAAGTCAAACGTATAGTCCCTTTGAGAGTACAAAAAAGCTTGTTCTCGTTAATTAAGATATACGCGATTCGGAAAGAAACAGTACAAAATCACATTATTTGGAATGGTATGCGCATGTGAATTCAACTAGATACTTTAAACGAGAAACCAATATTTTTGTTTCAACACAATGAGTGAAGTTAGACTGACACCATAGATTGTAGATCCTAAGTTCGTAGAGGGTATATATACGATGCGGTATTCCCCCGGGGATGCTCGCTGCCGGTATGTTACTTGATATTGAGCAGTAAGTCGATATCAAATGCATGAACGGTATATTTTCGTAGCTAACAGGAGTTGGGACTTGTGGTGACCCGCGCGCATTATATGATTACCGTGCATTATTTGACGACCAGTGCATATCTGATGACCAGTGCATTATCTGCAGAGCCCAGTGGCATTCGTGACAAATAATGCCGCTGAAACAATAGATAATCTAACACGAGCAGTATATGGAATTATAATGGAAGTTTGATGTGGATTTATATGCTTATCTTCATATGGACTAGCTATTGTACTGCATAACCACTACCACCATTATGATTATGACAACCATTAGTGATCAGTTCAATGGCCACTCAACACAGTGCATGTTTAATGACAGCCATTCTACTGGCAGTTTTGCAGTTATCATATGGAAATCTATGGAAGTCATTTCTAAGTGTTAAGAAAGAACAAGAATGTTATACTTGAAAGCAAGGATTGGCACAATTGCAATGAGCTTGCTGCATCATGGACCAATCTTGTGAACCCCATATCGTACACCCAATAATGGACTTCTCTACCGATGCAACTCAACTTCAACTGACATACAAACTACTGTAAAACTCTTAGCCCCCCTTGAAAGTACATATTCAGGGAAATAGGAGCCGAAGACGGTGGATGATATGGTGCAGATTCGTACTGGTAACCATCCCAGGTAGCAAGGCGACGTCGGGTGAACGTCACCATTGGTCGGCACGTCGCGGTCGCTATTCGACCACCAGCCAACTTTAATTATGGACATGTTTTACCAACCAAAACCCGATGGTAGTTTTAGCCATGATGCCGACGTTAAAGTGACGTTGGCATCCGACTACTTAATGACGGGTGCCATACACACGCCTCGGAAAACAACGATGGGCCAACGGTAGGTAGAAACGCTGGAAGTGGTCGTAATTATGGTCATTGGACGTTGGGCCAACGTCGGGGCATGGGCAGACAAAGGTATAGGTAGGCATGAAACTCGGCAACGTATATCCAGT
>JAMKCH010008364.1:0-82886 GCA_023653785.1 Ophioderma brevispina
CGTGTGTCTATGCTATCGACCGGGATCTCTTCCGGGTAAGTTTTATTACAGGTAAACTTTATGCATGCTTTGCTGTATAACGGTTGGATGTGATTACTTAGGCTAATGTCAATCTCGTCCATTGTCTGATGTTCGCTACATACGTCGGTGAACCTGTGCGTATCGCGTACTCTCGTCGTTTCTGGATTATTCTAGGCTTGGGCAATTTGATGTTCATTTCTATCAGGTTTCTGCAGAGGGTCAAAGGGTGACTACCCCTAGGCCCTCGCGACCAATTGCAATTGGTTCAACTCCCATTTGGCCCATTTCCATTCCCACTTAGTCCAATTAGCCTAGTAACAACGGAGTCATACTGAAATTTCGGGGCATGTCAGACGAGTCATTATCAATCTTTTCAAATTTCACACAACACATCGTGCCGACGACCAATGTCAAAAAACGACGTAAAGGTTCCTGTACTGATTAGCACCTAGTCCATCCGGGGTGGCACTCCCTAAAAATGGTGACGGGCGCTATTGACCCCCTTGTTAAACCTGATGTCACTGAAAGACCCCACTTTTTTTTAACCTGTCACTGAAGAGGCCCCTTTTTTACTCTCATTGATGCCTCCAATTTAATCAATGTCACGTAAGGACCATGACGCCCCTCTTTTCTTTTCATGCGCTCAGAAAACCCCCTCTTTTTTAATGTTTTATAACAATATAAACTGATTTTGAAATGGTTAGAATTTGCGCCGAGAATGACCCCCTTTTTCACAAAAGTGAAGAGGCTCGTGATTGACCCCCCAGCTATTTTGCAGCCATCCTCCTCCTCACCAAGGACCCCTTTTTTCCCTTCAAATTCCTCAGCGAATGCCCCTGCTTTGAAAGTCAAGTCCGCACATCCCCGTCACTTTCATATATGAGTGCCCCCACCCCCGGAGTCCAGTTCCTTTGGTCCAATTCCTATTTGTGATAATTATATAATTTCTACTTAGTCCAATGGTCCAATATCTGTTTGTTCCGATTTCGTGCAATTCCCACTGTCCCATTCCATTTGGTTCAAATTCCATTTCATCCAATCGCACTTCCATTTACCACGTAGCCCAATTTCTTTGGTGGTCCAATTCCCATTGTAGACTAATTCCCAGTTCCCATTTAAACGCTGACTCAAGTTCCAACCGCTTGAAGAACATTTTTAGGGTTATATATTTTAGGGAACGGTTATAGGATCAAGGGTTAGCGTCATGATTGGGGTTAGGTTTAGGGATAAACGTTAGGGAGTGGTCATTATTTACACCAGGATGAAGATTTAAGGGGGAATCTGTATTTTTAGAGGGTGAACGTGAACAATTTCATCAAGGAGAGAGAGGAGGGACCCGACCTGAACCATGGAGTATGATAACTCTATGCCTGAACTATTATGGAGAAATTTCATAAATAAGGGAATCCAATTTTAATGGAAACGAAGGGGACTCATGAGCCTAATTAGTGGGTCGGAGGGGGGGGACACACACACACACACAAAAATCGTGAAGAAGAGGAGAAAACGGGAAGGAAATCGAAAAGATAGAGGGGAAGAGAAAGGGAGAAAGAAAAGGAGAAGAAAACGAGAGAAAGAGGAAAGAGGAAAGGAGAAGAGAAAAAGAGGGAAGAAGAGAAAGGGGAAGAGAGGGTAGAAAACAATGACAAAGAGGGAAAGAAGAAAGAAAAATCCTGGAGGCGACGCCAAAAAATTTGGGTCAACAGGCGAGCGAAGCAAGCCAGTAATTTTTTAGTGGGGTGCGATGTATTTGTCTGAAAAAGTTGCAAGTCTCCCCCACCCCCATGGGAATTGGATCAAGTGACGGGACCAAATGGCCCCGGCAGGGGCGCAGCTACCATAGGGACAGGGTGGACAAAGTCCACGGGCCCCGAGAGGTTAGGGGCCCCAAGAGATTGGAGAAAAAAGAGAGAGGGGAGGAGAAAGAGAGAAAAAGAAAGAAAAAAGGGAAATAGGGAGGGAGAGAGGGAGAACAAATATTTGAAGATTTGCTTTTCAAAACAAGGCCTAACGCTTTGACGCTGCATTTATTAATCCTGGGGCCCTTCTAGCCTGCCTGATACCGATAAGCGAGAGGTCCTATCTTAATATCAAGTAGGCAAGTCTGCACTTAAAAATTACTATGGGCCATTTACCAGGGCCCTAGATACCAAATTATAATGGCATTGGATTCAGTGACCCTCGTCATGGGTTCCGCGGTGGTTTGTTATTCTGTACTTAAATTTTGAATTTCTGTTCCTTCTGTTCCTATTTGACCCAATGGTAAATTCTGACCTGCACTAGTTTTTCTAGAATAATGAGGAATTGGAGGCCCCAAAGTTCTGCAGAAAAACGAGAGTTTGGAGAAAAAAAGGCCCTGGAGGGGCTAAAGACTACAGCATACTTTTGTTTAGCGTGGGCCCAAGATGACTTATGTTTTCTCTTAAATTTTGGACCCACTTCTTTCCGTAGTTGACACAATGGCACATTCAGCCCTGAAAGATATTCATTAAGGGTGACGACCCGATTTTAAATATATAAAGTTTTCATCTTGATAGAATGGCCTTCACTCCAAACCTATCTGTAAAATTTCGCGCCGATATTTCGATCCGTTTTGATGTGAGAGATAAAAACGTGATTTTGTAATTCCCAAAGAACTCTTTTGGTCGACCAAAATAGGGCACATTTTCGCTCATAACATCCAAAAAAACATCATTTAAGATTTCAAAGGGTAAATGATAAAAATATTAGCTTTCTTCAAATTCCAAAATTGGGATTATGAGAACGGGACTATCACCGATCGGACCATGTCCCATTGAAGTCCGACACTAGTTTCTGCAGAATGGGAATGGGGCCCTAAGAGATAAAAGGGCTTAACAGTGGAGGGAAGAAGAGAGAGAGATTGTGAGAGTCATTCTCTAATACATATTTCATAGAATTTGAAAATTCTCAAGACGTTGGATGGCGGGGCTCTCAGGTATTTGTGAGCTCCTGTTCTAATTTTCATTCAAATGTTAGTATGGAGTAACATTTTCTTTAAATTACCCACGCCATGAATGATGTCTGTTGGTCCAAGGTTCTGTTCGAACAATTTTAATTTTGAATCTAAAATTTACATTAGAATTGATAACAAGTTACATTTATTAATGCAAATCTCGACAAAGAAACGCAAAATATAATATAAAAATAATCAAAGGGTATAAAGTTTTTTACAACACTCTTTTTTCTGGGCATAACATTTTAGCACATTTTATTGTTAGATTACAGTGATTTCAATTGTTACCTTAATAAAAAACTGTGTTGTGTTTCAGTCGTTGTTGATTTCCTGCATCTTTTATCATTGTGTATTTACATAGGCCGCTGGTAAAAAGGTAAAACGATAAAATAAAAGTGAAAAATGATGAAGGACCATACAAAAGTCGCCACCACTGCGAAGAAGCACAATGAATCATGCTAACCTAGCTAGGGGCCCCGGTTGGTGTTTTGTCCACGGGCCCCGAACATGCTAGCTACGCCACTGCTTGAAATGGGAATTTGACGGAATTGGACAAGTATATTGAACCTATTGGGTTTGAACCATGTCCATGTGCACGAGTTTCAGCGATGATTTTGATGCCGCTATCCTAATGAACTTGATTCGATTATGGGCAGACTTGTAGTACCTGTACCCATACCCGTACCCGTACCCATACCCTGGTACAAAATTGCGTACCCGTACCCGTACCCATATACCCGTACCCGTACCCGTACCCATTACCCGTTCCCATGACTTTATCACATGCTGCTGGGACCCGGGACCCTACCGTACCTGTATCGGACCTAGACCGTACCCCTTACCATGGTCTTGGATCCGGACCCGTACCCGGACCCATGGTCTCGGACCCATACCCATGGTCTTGGACCCGTAACCCATAACCACGGTTTCAGACCCGTATCCGTCCCATGCATACCCATGGTCTTGTAACAATACCAGTTTCCATGTTGGTGTTGCCATACTTTTACCTGTACCCTTTGTAAAATTTAAAAAACAAAAACTAACTGTCCCGGTATTCTTTGTTTTAATGGATATTAATGGAGTTTAATTTTTTGTTTTACTTTGATGAATGTTAAAGGTCAACAAGGGATTTAACACATCGGGTGTCCCTAAAAATATTTTTGCACTGAATGTTAAGCTCCCCATCTGGAAGGACTAAGCCGAGAGAAAGGCGAGAATTAGTTCTTTGGTACAAAAAAAAATGAAATTTCCAATTTTGTCAACTTTGAAGCAAATAGAACTGTTTTAATACTAAATAATATAAGTAACTCTAATTTTACCTTTTGTTTTCACTTTTCACCTTTGGTACTACATTCTGTAGCCAAATACACAAAAATCAAAATATCTCTTGCTGCACCTTTAATTTATACACCCAAACTATTTTTCAGTCTATCTACAGTTTTGTCACAGAATTATACAGATACACCATGGATATTATAGTATGTACTATACAGTACTATGCACCACAGAGGTATGCCTTTTAAAACAATCAAGACGGTAATTCGCTTCCCTGTACAACTAGCAACGATATTGAAACCACTACAATTCAAGCAGCAAGTCACTACCTGAACACCCAGCAAGACTACCAACTATCATTCTTCGCACTCCCCTGACCGTTTTTGACTCCCTAGTGGGATGTATTGTGGTTCCAGTATTTTTTGAATAAGAGAGTGCTTTCACAATTAATTTGCAACGGTTCAGTCACATGAACTGTCATCCAATCTTGAAAGGAATAGGGAACCTTATATGTACTAGCAACAACTATTGGATAGTGACATATCTTTGAAAGTACTGATTATTCCTTTTCTGCCACTTTTTTTCAGTTGCTAAAAATACTTATAGGATTCCACAGACTTACCCTTCATTCTTATAAGCTATTCTGCAAATTCCTGCAAATTATTGGACTCTTTCAGGTGGTCACTGATAGTGTCCTTTAGTTTTGAACTCTTGCACTTATATATATGTACCAGGTATAATCCTCAAGGTCTTTACCCGTACCCAAAGACTCGTACCCATAACATGGCACTGTCCGTAAGCGGGGGGGGGGACCCGTACCCATGGGCTTGGACCCCGTCCACGGGTACCCATGACTTGTCAGAAGTTGGACCCTTACCCATAGCCGTACCCGTTCTGGGACCCGACCGTAACCCGTACACGGTCTCGACCCGTACCCCTACCCATATACCCATGTCTCGGACCCTTACCCTACCGTACCCATGTCGTCCACACTACAAGTCTGATTATGGGTGGTGTCAAGATACGAAGTCATTTTGTACTAATATAGTAATTTATAAAAGAGAGTAACAGGTATTATATCTGACTACATTAGTACACAAGACTTCAAAGTAGTCAAAATTTGACTACATTGTTGTTTGGTGCATGTATAGTTGACTGTCATCGGGGGTCACATTTGACTACCTATTTTTTAAGTTACATCACAGGGTTAAAGGTGGCACACCGAGATGTTGAGGCAACCCAATATGGCATTAATGTAATTTCATATAGACTAGACCTTCAATACATTGTCTTACCTTAACTTTGGCTACAGAAATGCTTAAAAAGAGCGGAAAAAAGCTGATTTTGATTTGCTTGTATTCAATATAAAACATAGGCTTAATTTCGTATTTGCTCTATACGAATTAGAATTTTCAAAAATTTTATAATACAAGAAACTTTCCTCACGCTTAAATCCTTTCAGATGGAGGTTATTTTGGATGGGAAATCTTTACACCAGGCTAAAATTTAGTACTTTCGATTTTTTAGGACACCTGTTATGTGAAATCTCTCGTGTGCACTTTAACCTTCGCGCCTCTATATTTAGGGGGCGGTGCACCGGTTTTCCTTTTCGCCTTGTTTCTGTGCAATGATTTAATGTATACACTCCTTTTCATGCAATACAACACCCACTGGGGTAAGGTAGAGGTGATCCCAAAGGGATGGATGTGGTTCTAACCCCCCCCCACCCCTGTTTTGGGAAATACCAACACGCCTATTACGACGCAGAATATCACAAAACCGTATATTTGGGCATGTACCAATGGATAGCTATAGGGCCCTCTCCAGGTGAATCACCATTGAATATGCATGGTGTAAGGAGCCTGTAAGGCTATGCTTCCAACCCAGAGACATCACCATAAATTTTACTACTTGTCTTTGGTGCGACGCAAGCAAAAATGCCCGCCATGCAAAATTTTAAGTTCACCGAAGAAAGGGTCTTTGGGTGAACATTTTTAATTTTTTTTGCACCCCACACTGTTAAAAAAATGTCCGGTAAATTTACGGAAATTTCGGGCAGCAGTTTTCAGTCCTTTTTAGGGTAAATTTACAGAAATTTCTGATCATTAACGGAACTGACAGTAATTTTACGAAATTTGTCTCTGTTATGGAAAAAAAAATGTATTGTACAGAATTTTTCCGTAATGAAAATTACGGACCAAAAAAAAGTCCGGAATATTTGCTGCCATAAATGTTTGAAATATTTCCGTAAATTAACATTTTTAGCTATTTTTATGTTTTTTGTTTTTTATTTTATTGTTTCTAAAACAGATGTTTCCGTAAATTCCGGAAAATCTGTTTTCTTAATTTACGGAATTTTTTAACAGTGCAACTCAGCCCCCTTTTTTGGCAAAATTTTTGGGTGACAGTGGTAATATTTTTCAAAAAGATGGGGTGTCTTTGGGTGAAATTTCAAAATGGGGTCTTTGGGTGACAGCAATGTGAAATGGTGGTCTTAACAGCCTTACACATCGCGTCACCTCCAAGCTCAAGTGCCCCCCCCCCACCCCACCCCCCCCCCCCCCTGAGACAACGGTCCTCCTTCCCTTGATACCAAAATGACTATATTCAGGGACAGATAAGGCGAACCAATTGCGCGTCTGACGTATTTGACGGGTTGCAGAACAAATGTCGTTCGTGAAGAATAATCTGTGAAATTATAAGCTTATTGGAAACAGAAGTTTTATTTACATGAATTATTGTGTTGTTACAGACATGCAAAAATGGCTTCAGTATAGGGTTAATAGACCTATACTCTTTCATGACATTATCAATACTCCCCCACAACAACAACCCGGGGGCGGTTGGTTACCACACCCCTTCAGAATTTACTTAAAGGGGAAAGGCCCGATTTTAAGTTTTTCATCTTGAAGAATTGCCGTCACCCTAAAACTCCATCTGTAAAGTTTCCGCCGATATTTATCCGTTTTGGTGTGAGAGCTTAAAAATGTATTTTTGCAAGCCCTGAGTACTCGGTAAAATATTTGGTCGACCAAAAGGGGTCATCATTTTTGCTCATAACATCCAAACCAAGCATTTAGCCCTAGGATTTCACAGGTAAATGAAAAATATCGCTTTCTTCTGATAACAAAATTTAGACCACGTCCTGTTAAAAGTCTGGGGTCCCTGGTGACGAGGCTATTAGCGATCGGCCATGGACCTTTAATATTGTGTGATGTAGATGATTTTAACTGTATCAATCCGCCAGAATAAATCAAATCGAAAGATTTAATAAAAGGCGACGCAGAAAATCCCGATGGTCCCGCCCTCAAATCTGTTATTTTGGTCCCATTTACTATCGGCATTGCTGTATATCTCTTACTCGTATAATCCCAACACTACACTAATAATATATAAACACAACCACGGGACAATTGAGACAAGAGGATGGAACGTGTGATCATCAGCTTCCTTCCTTATAATAATTTTTTTCCACATTTTGTTCAGTGTACAATCGCCAATCGAGTGTCTTGTTAGCTGATATGTAAGTATATCTATGAATTTTAAAATAGTTCTTTTGAAAAGCGGATCTTATCTCTACACAGTTTCAGAGCTCCGGTCTGAAGAGTGAAATGTTCTGGAATTGAGCTTCTTTTTCGTCGTGCAATCGCATGAGCGCTGGAAATGTTATGTTTGTAATATGGCATGCATTGAACTTTGAGTACAGTCTACGAGTACCGGTTCATGTATACGAGTATTTGCAAGTTCCGGCAGAAAAGTGCTGTGTCAGCAGAATTTTCTGATCGAAGATAAAAACAGGCTGTGGTTGAATGCAATTAAAATTTTCAGTTTGAAAGATCAAAAACTATTAAATAAACAAAGACTCAAAACTCACAGTCACAACATCCACATTTAGCTACATTTACAAGGACAAGGTTAAAAATAAAATTATGCCTAAAATTGAATAGAAGTTTGAGAATTGGTTTTTCCAACTGAAGTGACGAACTGACAGAAAAGGACGAAAATTACAAATCTCCATTCAGTTACGTGTTGCATAGGGTTGCAAAATTCCCGGGAATTTTCAAAGCGGAAATTTTCCTTGGAAATGTTGGGAATTAACAGCAATAACAGGAATTTATGGGAATTTTAGGAAATTTTCATAAATTTTCAAAACAATCTTTTTGAAATTGATACAAACTATAAGGTCCTTAAAGCCTAAAGGGGCATTTCGTGATCCACAGCCTCGTCCCCCGGACTTACACTCTGACGTACAAATTCAATGTTCTCTGCAAGAAATTCGCAATTTTGTATTTTCTGTCCGTAAACGGACAGAAGTTACTGTGCAGTGGTCTATGGGAGATTGTGATATGAACATTTGCTCATAACACCAAAGCGCAAGATCAAAATCAACTGAAATTTTGGGAATAAGCTTTTCGCAAAGATATCCAGCAAAACATAAACAAAACGGAAGGGGTTAGAATCACGAAATGCACCTTTAAAATTGTTCAGATTAGGATATTGCTCTGTACACAACTGAAATGCTACAGAAGAATACACAAGCAAAAACAAGCATGTTTTAAACAGCTGAGAAAATGAATAACCACCAACTCTTTACAAAAACAATTCATGTTAGGGTCAGTTTATTTTCTGTTCTATCGCTCACTGGTCTTGTAGTTTGCATAAATTTTGTAAACCACCCACCTTGAGTTTACCTTGCATTTAGTGAGAACTTATCTTCAAAATCAACTTTAACTTTGCTTACATGGTTTTGACTGTCTCCTGTAATAGGCATGAAACATGACAATTTTCAGTGGAAATTCAGCCAATCAGCTGATTGGAGATTTTCAGGAAACCCAAATGTCCACAATTTTTTTTTAGCCTATATTGGGTTGATTTTACATGCATATGATCAACCCAAAATGCCTTTGAACAGGCTACAAAAGGCTTGTTGCAAATCAAATTGAAATTTGGATTTCCCCATTAAATATACACAAGTCTTTAAGTTTGGTAAAATTTTGTAATAAATGGTCTAAATGAGTCTTTGCCAGATTTTAGAAAACGATACTTCCAATGAATTTAATTTCCAGTTTGGGGTTTGCAAAGTGCACTCTTGAAAAAGTCTATTCATAATTACTAGATATCTTGTCCGAGGGCGAGAGATGATTAATAGAAAACTATTCGAAATTGCCAAAGTTCTAATGCAAATTCAAAGGTCCATAACACAAAAATGTATTTAAAATATGTTTAAAATAGTCCTACAGAAACAAGACCTTGTACAAATATTTTTGTAGTAGTGAACTTGGGAATATCAAATGCACATTTCACCTTCAATGATTTTGGCTAGATTTTTATCAAGTGCCCCATGAACTACATACATATGTTTCTGATAAAAATCTGAAAATAATACTGCTTGTAATCTAACTAAACGCCTTTTAAGTTAACAGTACATAAAGGAAAGGCCTAACAAATATGGTTTGTAATTTTTCCCTGGGTATGAATGTTTTA
This sequence comes from Ophioderma brevispina, assembly GCA_023653785.1. Lineage (NCBI taxonomy): Eukaryota > Metazoa > Echinodermata > Ophiuroidea > Amphilepidida > Ophiodermatidae > Ophioderma > Ophioderma brevispina. Next base: position 9,755 of record JAMKCH010008364.1, read on the forward strand.
AAATGTTTAAAACTTAATAAATGCCAAAATTGGAAATTTCTGAAAATTCCCAATATTCCCCGGCCTTTCAAAATTCCCGGAAAGTTTCCGGGAAAGTTTCCAAAATTCCCGGAAACTTTCCACCCCTTTGCAACCCTAGTGTTGCAGTAAGTGAATAAAAAGATTATCCTAGGTAAATATTAGTTAGTTAGTTATAACAAAGTTTTAAATCCGGTTTTGTCCCCGTTAACGAGGGTGGCCGGATACACCTCACTCAGTAATACTGCTGTGTGAGGATTTATTGGGCAAAAGATAATTGACCGGATGCCCTTCCTGACGTCAATCCACAGTTTTCGGCGGTGGGCCTAGCCTTTGGGCAACCACGCCCACCATGCAAGGCAGCATGTGCTGGATGGCCGCCATTAGCTCTCCAGAGCTGACGCCCTTGTAGGTAGATCTTCTTTTTCATTCTTCCAGGATAACCAGATACCCTCCTCATCAGAAATCCGATGGGGGTGACGGCCCCGCCGACAACTCGGCCCTGGGACAGGTAGTACTGTTTACCAGGATACCAGTAGCAGGCCCTCAAAGGAAACCTGACCTGACAGGTTAAAATATTGATTTTTGATAAACAAAACAAGACAAAGTGCAATGTTTACATGTAATACATCATTTTAAAGCTCATTTTATCAGCATATTACATATTTTAAAATGTTTTATATCTTAAAATAAAAATAAATAAATTTTCTGACTTTATCCGGGTTTTGTGGGAGCAGGTCACATTATGTTTTAAAATGGTTTCTGGGCAATATTGACCTGCTGATTCAAGATCTTGATGATGCAACTTTGACATCCTTTAGTATTTTGAGATAGGAACGGGGTAAATTAACCGGGCCCCATTTTTAATTGTTTCACACAGGGTTAAAAAAGGTGCCTCTATAGTTCATCTGGTTTTCAAGGTGCATTTCTTGATTCTAACCCTTTCTGTTTTGTTCATGTTTCGCTAGATATCCTTGAGAAAAGCTTATATTCCCAAAATTTCAGTCGATTCTGATCTTGCGTTTTGATGTTATGAGCAAATGCTCGTATCACATGTCAATCTCCCATAGACCACTGTTCAGTAATTTCTGTCCATTTACGGACAGAAAATACAAAATTGCGAATTTCTTGCAGAGACGATAGAATTTTCTCGTCAGATTGGGCACACATACTATACTTAGCCCGACGGTTCAGATGATATAAAAATCTCAACTTTTTTTAGGTAAGTCGGGGTGACGAGGCTGTGGATCACGAAATGCCCCTTTAAGGATTAAAAAAAGTATCGTTTCCAATATCTACGACCTTTTCTGTTTGTACGACAAGCCAAAAACTGTTCAAGGTCCTTATGGGGGTAAACATCATCTGATTGGTTTCATGTTTCAAATTGTTCATATGGGAATCTCATTGTCATTGTGTGTGTTTTTACAAAATGAATATTTGATTGATTCATTCGTTCATTCATTTCATCATTCATTCGATCATTATCATTTATACATGTACACAAATATTCATCAATCAATAATCCATTGCTAAGTAATCTACCTAGGATTTTATCAGTAGGGCTTGTGATTATGAAACAATTTCCATCTGTTCTTGGACATGGTGGGAAAAAGTTGGGAATCTAGGAATCTCCTTCCGAGGAAATTTTGAAATTGCAGAAAAGAAATACTAACAAAAAATGTGAGAAATCTGTGGGAAATTTATCTAGCTTCCCAGGAATTATACATATTTTTCCAGCACTGGTCGTGTGCTAGCCATGCTAGGGTTATAGTTATGATGGACGAGGACTTGATGTTGTTGTGTTTTTGTGTCGCCTGCCTAAGGCAGGAAGACACATAGGGATCACTTTGTCCACTGCAGTCTGTTGATGTCTGAACAACATTGTTGATGTCTGTTGTGAAAAAAGGGTTAACATTTGCCTATATCCTCATACTTTGATGGATTTAAACCAAACTTGGATCACAGGTGTAACATGGCATCCCCCATTTTTATGAGGTCAAAGGTCACATGCCAAGGTCAAAGGTCATGTGAGGTCAAGTTGTAAAATAGGCTGAAAATGTAAAATTGACTTCCTTTGAAAAGTTGAAGTTCAATTTAAACCAAACTTGAATCATAGGTGCAACATGGGATCCCTCATTTGTTGATGAGGTCAAAGGTCACATACCAAGGTCAAAGGTCATGTGAGGTCAAGTTGTAAGATAGGCTGAAAATGTAAAATTGACCTCGTTTGAAAAGTTGAAGTTCAATTGGAACCAAACTTGGTTTATGGAGTTTACATGCAAACCCTCATTTGTTTATGAGGTCCAAGGTCACATATCAAGGTCAAAAGTCATGTTAGGCCTATCATTCACTAACAACGACGGAAGGCGACATAAGCGGTCCGAGGACCGATGTATTTTTTAATCAGGGCGTACATATCTTATCGTATGTTGATGAAATTTTGGTAGTGGGTAGGGGTGGATCTGAGTCCAACACACACAAAGCAATCTCACGAAATCGGGGTGTCATTTGACTGTTTGGATCCATTTTGGGATGCTTAAAAACACTAAAAATTTGGGAATTGGTTGAGAGTCATCAGCCTTGCAGCATGTATTTTCTATGGTGGATAGCAAAGGCATAGCATTCAGGCAAAGGATTTGTGCTGTGTCCTATTGGTCTGTTATTGGATGACCTCGAACTGAAAGGCCTGGACCCACTCAGCTGGTAATCTAGATTGTAAATTGACCTCTGACTCTGAGGTTGGTAGTAAATTCTATGTTTATCTGGCTAGATGACAGACTTGATGTTGATGTTATAACTTCAATTATATACCTCATATATAGATCCCTGTCATCTGATTGGTTAAAAGTGGAGGCATAAATTCAACTAGCTTCAAGAATTGAACCAAAAATGAACTATTCCCTGGGAGAGCGGGCATCTCATTCATGACCTATACCCTGGACACCTCTTCCCAACATAGAGACTGCTGTACGGACTATATATCCATCCGTATTATGAGTGTACATATTGAAGCTGGTGTAAGAGATGAATACAACGCGAACTCGAACTCACCGGGTACATTTCTGTGTGTGAAGCAGACGATCGCTTTTAGCATGTTTAGGGAATTTTTGTTTCACATTTACCACACACTTTTTTTTTTTTTTTTTTTTTTGTTGATGAGGTCAAAGGTCACATACCAAGGTCAAAGGTCATGTGAGGTCAAGTTGTAAGATAGGCTGAAAATGTAAAATTGACCTCGTTTGAAAAGTTGAAGTTCAATTGGAACCAAACTTGGTTTATGGAGTTTACATGCAAACCCTCATTTGTTTATGAGGTCCAAGGTCACATATCAAGGTCAAAGGTCATGTTAGGCCTATCATTCACTAACAACGACGGAAGGCGACATAAGCGGGCCGAGGACCGATGTATTTTTTTAATCAGGGCGTACATATCTTATCGTATGTTGATGAAATTTTGGTAGTGGGTAGGGGTGGATCTGAGTCCAACACACACAAAGCAATCTCACGAAATCGGGGTGTCATTTGACTGTTTGGATCCATTTTGGGATGCTTAAAAAATTCGGGAATTGGTTGAGAGTCATCAGCCTTGCAGCATGTATTTTCTATGGTGGATAGCGAAGGCATAGCATTCAGGCAAAGGATTTAAGTGCTGTGTCCTATTGGTCTGTTATTGGATGACCTTGAACTGAAAGGCCTGGACCCACTCAGCTGGTAATCTAGATTGTAAATTGACCTCTGACTCTGAAGTTGGTAGTAAATTCTATGTTTATCTGGCTAGATGACAGACTTGATGTTGATGTAATAACTTCAACTAGCACTCTCCAATTCACAGTTGAAGTTCTCCTTGATTGGACATTGACTACTTGTGTAGTCCCTAAGACAAAGAGCATACAATTTTGGTAAATTGACCATATTTGGTTTCATTTGAAGGTTTTCATTATTTAAAGGGGGATGGTCCGATTTAAGTATATGAAGTTTTCTTCTTGATAGAATGACCTTCACCCAAAAACCCCATCTGTAACGTTTCGCACCGATATTTCAATCCGTTTTGATGTGACAGCTAGAAACGTGATTTTGTGAGCCCCATAGAGTACTGTGTAAAACTAATATTGGTCGACCAAAATGGAGCACACTTTCGCTCATAACTCCCAAACCAAACATCATTTAGCCCTAAGATTTCACAGGATAAATGAGAAAAATAGTAGCTTTCTTCTGATACCAAAATTTCGACCACTTCCGGTAAAATCTGGGCTTCTGGGGACGAGGCTATTAGCGATCGGGCCATGGACCTTTAATGTTTCAAGTCATTTACATCTTCTTAAGACTTCTTAGTTGGGGCCTGGGGAGTATAAGCTGAACAACACATTTGTCAGAAAACACTTTTTGTCAATAAACAACTAATGGAGACTTTCCAACTTTGTACCTGATGCGACCCCAGCAGAGAGGATTGAGAGGATTGAAAACCAGTAGTGCCAAAAGTGACAGAAACTTGTTTGCCAGGGGGCAGAAATCGCTCCTGAAATATTTGGAAACCCAACCAAAACCCCACTCAAAACACAATACTAAAACTTCCTACAACATCTGTCTCAAATAAGTAACGCAATTGAACAGTTGCACAAGAAGTCATTATTAAATATATAATACTACCTATCGTCCATGAGACTACTTGACCAATTACACTGAAGATCAGGTTTGAGGAGTCCCAAGGTTGAAAATATCGGATATCCGCAACATGATATCATCTAAAACGGAGATTTACGCCCAAAAATTTAGGTTCTCGCTATGAGTTTCAAAGATGGGGCTCGAATTACGTCTAGCCCAATATTCTTGAACTCCATAGCTCGACCATAAATTTGGGCTCAATCAATCCAATTTTATTAGATAGAGGGTTCGCTTGTAGCTGTTATAAGCAAACTGTTGGATGGGGGTTGGGTGTTGTTGTTAAGGGGGGGGGGGTTGATTCTGGGAATGGGGAGACAGGTGTTGGGAAAGGGAAGGGCGATGAGTGTGGGAAAGGAGGGAGAAGGGGAGGATGGGTGGATTGAAAGATGGTGTTGGGATGAAAGAGGAAAGATGGGACTTGGGAAGGGGAAAGAAGAGGGGGACTGTGGGAGGGGGGGGAGGAGGGAAAAAACTAGGATTGGAGGGTTGAGGTATTTGGAAGGGGGAGATAGGGATTTGGAAGGGGAGGAAGGAAAAATGAAAATGGGAGGGGTGACAAGGGGAAGATGGGAGGGTGGAATGGAAAGATGTGGCTAGGGTAGGGGGAAGAGGGACTTTGGAGGGGGAGGAGTTGGGACGGTGGGTAGGGGGAAGAGAAGAAAGGTGGGAAGCAGGAGAAAGGAAGGAAGGAAAAAAACTGGAGAGGAGGAGAACAAGCAGGATTTTGGAAGGGGAGGGGGAGAGGAGAGGTATGGGGAAGGGGGGGGAGGAGTAGGGATGGGGGAGGGGAAAATGGGAGGGGTAAAAGGGGAAGATGGGAGGGGGGGGAAGGCGGAAAGGATGGGGGCTAAGGTAGGGGGAAGATGGGTTGAGAAGGGAACGTGGGGGGTGGGAAGATGGTGTGGGGAAGGGGAAGATGTGGGTTGGGAAGGGGGGCGTGACGTTGTGAAGGAGGAGGAAAAAATGGGGGTTGTGAAGGGGAAGTGGGGGTTGGACGGGAAGATGGGATTGGGAAGGGGGAAGATGGGATAGGGAAGATGGGATTTGGGACGGGGGAGAAGGTGGGGAATGGAAGGGGGGGTGGGGGGATTGGTGGGTTGTGGGGGGAAGGGGGGATTGGAAGGGGGAGGAAGGTAGGTTGAGAAGAGCGCTTGTTGGTGAGATGGGATGTGGGAAGGGGGAAGGGGGGTGGGCAGAGGAAAGGTGGGTGTGGGAAGTGGAAGAGGGGGATTGGGGGGGAAGGTGGGGTGAGAGATGGGGTGTTGGGAAGAGGATTGTGGGAAGGAGGAAGATGGGGTATTGGGGGACGGGAAAGAGGGTGTTGGGAAATGGGATTGATGGGTGTGGGGAAAGGGAGATGGGATGTGGTGGAGGGGGAAGGGAGATGGGATGTTGGTGGAGGGGGATTTTTTCTAACAAATTCCACCACACTTGGAAAAAGTACAAAAGATTAATCCTAGGATTAGCAAAGTTTGGATTTTCCAACATTGGTTTTTCACTTTCTGATGGAATGGGTAGATAACTGCTCATCATAACGAGGGAGGGTATGCATGAATCGTGATGTATCGTTGTTGGGTAAAAAGTAGGGTTATTAACTGAAGCTACTTGACTTATTAAAGGTTATAACGAAGTGCAGAAGAGCCCCAAACTGGGTCGTGCCACAATGTATCCCCTACCGCCATTTAGGTCCGGTCTCACTTACCTTTTTTACATAAAATTTTAAAAGATTTTGAGGGCCACCCAAATATTGTGTCATTAATAGTAATTTCATAGAGTTAGACCACCAATATTTCTTGGCTTGTGTTTTGTATAAAAGTCTTAAACAGAGGGAAAACAGTTGAATTTAAATTGCCTATATTCAATGTTAAAACATCATATAGGCTGAATTTAATAGTTGCTCCTATAGAAATTAGAAATGTCACAATTTTGTTACCAAAGAAACATTTCTCGCTTTAATCTTGCAGATGAGGATATTTTGATGATAAGCCTTACATCAGGGCATAAATAAGTACTTTCGATTTTGTGTAAGGGACACCTGATATGTGAAATTACATGGCACTGTAAGAGAAACAGGCTAGATACTCATAGATAGATGATAGATAGCATACATTTTCAAAGGAGCTCAGCTCGAGAAGTAACACTTCTGACAATTTAAAAGGAGCTCTTTGTTAATTTATGAAAATACATGGGCCGGTTAGATTGGGCTAGCAAAAATTGACAAGGGGTCAGTTGCTTAAAATACCTCCAAACCAAAAAAAGCTGACCTAACAACTGTATACTGATGGTCTTCATGCTTGATTACATGTTGTCAATTAAATTCCTTGCTCGTCCTACAATTGTATTGAAATTGTTTGGGTGCACATCATAAACGTCCGCAAAACCAAAAAAGCCTCACAATATCCAGAAACATTCTAGTCAGAACGCATCCTGTTGTCCTTTAGATGGAAATAGGCTAAAAAAGGAGAATTTTAAAGAGAGAACTTTGTCCCAGAAAAGTTTGTACCAAATACAAAAAGATGGGCCCCAACAGTCATACCAACCCATACACTCAATATTAGGAAAAAGTCAGTCCAGGATTTGGAATCGCTTCCAATATGAGATTTTGTGCTCAGCCTGACTATAAGTGCAGGGAGGCACCATGATTCTTATCCAAAACTGTGTCGTGTGTCTGTACAGTATGTGTTCAAGTTTGTGTTAAAGTGGTTGGTGAACCTTTTCAAATTGGCTTGTGCAGGGACACCTGAACTCCAATTGCCACCACATTGACGAACTCATGTATTGCCATAAACATAAAGTCATGGTGGGGTTATAGGTCACATACCAAGGCAAATGTATTAGATGTCAACTTGTGAAGAGAATGAAAGAAGTTTCGCTAACCTTTTTAAAATTGCTCATGCAACCAATTCCCCCAAAAATCAGGTCGTAGGTGCACCATTACATTTGCAGGTCATGGAAGGGTTTTAAGGTCACATTACCAAGGTAAGAGGTCCATGAGGTAACTTGTGCAGAGAACGTGAGAAAGTTATGAAGAAGCACAATAATGGACCGGAAAAACCTACCACAGGGGGGGGGGAGGGAGGGGGGGATAATTTATATTAATGTGTTAATGTGAACTAGGTAACTTGTCCATAGGCACCCCTACTTTCAATTAATGTGAAAAAAAATAACTTTTTCCATTTTATTCTTCCACGATACGATATTAGTTAGAGAATTACATTGGAGTATTATAGGAAATGTGCTAAAAATTTTTTTAAATTAGAACAATAGTATTGCAGATTGGGTATACTATGGATTGTAATACTACAAATGCAGCAAGTTTTTACCATTGGTAAAATCTAATGTATTACCAAATTTTGTTAAAAAACACAACAAACAATACTGCTTAATGTGACATTTGTTCAAGGGACGGATACATGCAAATGAATGGTAATCATTAGCACGACTCGCCCTTGTGTAATTTAACCAATTATTCTATAGTAGCCACGGCGAAAACTGCCATATTGTGGGTTATTGCTATAAGAGGCACAATATATATAACATTAGCACCATTTGCATCAAAAGAATAATAAATTTAGCAGGGCCTTCATCCAAATTCTGTCACGATTAGAACTTCAGGCAAATAATTAGGAAGTTGGCGTTTAATACGACGATCGACAGTGGATAGCACCATGAGCACTCGCGTGGGGATCTTGTTATTTGGTTAGCAATTTTTGCAACAGCTCTTGCTTGATCATATGATAGGCAAACGTTGGGGAGACAAATTGTTACACAATCTGAAAATTGCATAGCAAATGGCAGAAAATGTGTTGCAAACTGCTATGCTAAAACAAGCTATCGCGAGCACTGGCACCATGCATGTATCCCAATGCGGACAAACCTCGTGCACGCATAATCTATACAGTGTGTGTATCCAGCATGATCATCATCATGAATACAAAACAAGCACAATACATTGAATCTACACACACGCTCAGGTTTCGTGGCCCATAGACTGAACCTTTGTGCTATTGTTACTGGAATATATGACCGGAATGATTGAGGTACCAGAGTATAAAAAAGTAAACATATCTATGCAATTTCACACTGCCGTACATTGATACCACCTACAACCAGCATGATGGAATTGACCCTAGATGTCTCGATCCGTCCTCTCGGACTGGCTGTTGTCCGCGGATTGAAAAATGCTATGTTATTGAAAATATTGACGGAGGTAACAATAGCAAACAAAAAATTATGTAAATTAAAAAAAAAAAAAAAAATTTTATATTTTTTGTTTGTTTTAAGTTATCCAAATTGATTGTCCCTTACAGAAAAAATAAGGCAACTGATAAAATTATTGAAGTTATTCCCAAGTGACTAATAAGATGGCTATGGTTACTTGGCTACTGACGGATGACAGAACAATAGCAATGGCTGGCTGCGCCTCCAGAAAACCATGGTATGACGTTTTGCCCCCAAAAAAAATTATGTAAATAATGGGACCATTATGTAATTAACATGATTGTAATCAACAATCATTGAATTCCTTTATAAAATGTGAGAAACATTTTTAAAAATGTCATTTTTTTTTGAATGGAGATTTTTCGTTCAAAATTGACACCAATGGCGAGTGCCATAATTTGCAACCGTTTCTTTGGAGTGTGAACTGCGCACTATAATGAGAGTGCAATTTATTCCTGATGGAAATACGTGCTTAAACAAGTTAGCACTCGAGATCCCTATGCGGAAATATTAAAGAATGTTTATGAAAAATGTCAAAGTGTTGAGAAACCCATTCAAATTATCTTCAAATATGATACAGAATCTAAACATATTAACAAAGTTAATTAGGGAATTCAGTAATTAGTAACAATATGTGACATTACGAAAATTGTATGTTATGGTAGGGGATACCCATTATGTGCTTGTCGGGCAGATGCAAAAGCAGGCAAACACAACACTATAGTGCTTTATCTTTCTCAAGTCCGTGACTCTCTTCAGGGGTGGAATGGCTATGGTTGCAGCGTTAAAAGCGAGAGTGTTGATTCAAAACGATGAATGTAAAAACAGTGCGACGAAAATATAAAAGCAAAACAACCTGTGCGAACGCGTGAGTCACGACTCGAGGGAAAGTAAATGGAGTAAATGGAGTAAAGTGCGTTCAACAGAAAAATCAGGGCCTGATGAGTCATAAAAATGAAAGCCACCCATTTCAAAGCATTGAAGAAAGGATTGGTTCAAAGCTAAAATAGCCGAAACGAAAAAAAAATACTCAAATAATAGATGCACAAAAAAAGAACATAAAATCAAGACTCTAGGTAATCAGCAATCAATAAGACACTTGCAAACAGTGGAATCCTCACAAAAGTCTAAGTTCCTGAAACTGGTGAATAAAAAGGTCAACAGTGTGAAAGTCACAAAGAAATGATCCCAAAAACATGACGCTCTTTACGGATATTGTGGCCAATGTGCGGCCATTTTATGCTAGCGTGCAATGACTTTACAAAATAACCTAGAACTTGAAAATGTAAGCAGGAAACCCTTGGCTTTATCCCCCAATCTGTGCTGCAAATGTTTTAAAAGACAACTCCACTGCCGATTGTCTGATTATCCTACTCTGTGAGAGGTGATCACATACCTCATTTAATCTGAAAAGAAAAAAACAGTTTAAATTTTATGCATATGACCATTTTCTATGCCAAGGATCCATTATCCAAGTATTAGGGAGACAACAGTAGCCTAGGTGAATTAGGTGCTTTTCAGCATGAAAACGAAATACACCCAAATAGCAGATGTGTTTAGGGGTTTTTGTTTTTAAGCAGTTAACACAATCAGCATGGTCATAAAATCGAAAAAGAAATGGATTTTTGATTGCTAATGTGACCGAAGTGAAACCTACCACCATTTTTCACTGGGATAACTCATCATTGGAAATTGGAAATTTTCAATTTGAACATCTTAAAGGGGTATGGTCCAATTTAAGTATATAAAGTTTCATCTCATAGAAGGCCTTCACCCAAACTCCATCTGTAAAGTCGCGTCAATATTCAATCATTTGATTGAGAGTTAAACCATTTTTTTAAAGGCCCCATCTGGGGGATCTGGCCGAGGGGGGCGATAGCAAATTGGGCAAGGACCCTTAAAAACCTAGTCTAAGCATTCTCACATTTGATTTGGTAGGAAGGTCGGACCCAGATCCCAATAATATTCCAAAAATGAATAGATTGTGTGGAGAGTTACAATTTTTTATTTAGCCATTTTGAGGCACTGGAATGCGGCTGACTGTTGTAATGAAGTGCGTAATCCCGGGCGGGCCAATAGCGTGTGACTGCAAGTGGCTTAATGCTGACTTGAGAAATCATCTGTGTTGTTAAACCCCTTGGTTTGTTGTTGTGGTTATTTTAAACTGTGCATTTAACCTTAGGGGTTACGTGTATGTAAACAACTTTGCTATGTTTATACCCACTGGATTGTATGCCGGACGGGAAACCGTGCCGCGTTGTCGGCAATCATGGGTGCTTAGAATAATTGAAGACAGTGTCAATTAGATTTTGCAGATGAAATTTATTGAATGCATGCAGGATGGGCATATTCCCAAGCAAGGTCCTTGACTTCTCCTCATGTCTACCCCCATAAAACACAAAAATTTGAATGATTACAACTTTTCTCACCCCTTAATGTGCGAAGGAGGATTTTTTTTTTTGAGAGTACACATTCTCTCATTAAAATTACATGTGACGCTTGTAGAACATCTACCAAGAACTTTTCAAGGAGGTAAGTCGTTATTCTGCCACCACATCCTGAACACTGCAGTTTATCCGTTCAGGCTGAGATTCATAGGGTGGTGGCACCACAATACTAAATTCTTTCCACATTCGAGGGTATTGGGAGCAAACAAGTTACAAAAGAAAACGCAAAACTTGTTTTGAACTTGGCCTGTGCGTCGTAGGTCCCTAAAACACATGCTTTTGATTTCGTGTGCGACGACACAAATTACTAGGTCATTATATTATTACATAAGATGGCGTATTTTGGCTCTTACTTACTTCAGGTGTGAATTAATACTGTTCGTACATTCCCATATGAAAAAACCCGGGTTTAAGTTCATGAGGGTGCTTTCTGGAAATGTTCTTTCAAAGTAGGTGGTTCAACTTCGTAACATCATGTTTTCCATTCCCACATAGAGGCATTATCACTCTTATGACAGGGGTGTCCAACCTGCGTCCCGCGGGCCATTTGCGCCCCGCTAAGAGCTCATATGCGGCCCGCAAGGAACTTCCAGAAAAAATAAAATGCATAAAATCTGAAAATTAATAGATTGAAAAAACATATTTCATTTGACTTAGTTAAATTTCCTCAATCCGAAACCGAACTTCTCTAAACATTGTTGCAAATAGTCCCAATGTCATCAATCTGGAACCAAAAGGTCTAAAAAGAGGGGAAAATTAGTTAAGTTAGTTTACGTATTGAAAAGAAAATTAAATGCCCATCCAGAATGATTAACTTGAGTGCATGGGCATTTATTGAAGGCACTGTCAGGATTTGCTAAATCAGAAAATAGGGAGAAAAAAACAAATATCAGATTTTTGCATGTCGTAACAAGTACAGGTAATTACCTAACATGCCCTGCAAGTTATAAGGATGATGAAAGCAACATAATAAAGACAAATCGGATATTTCAGTAATTACATTATGGACAATACAATTGAAATGGAGATTCTCTTAGACACTGAGAGCCCGTTTTTTCTTTTTATCATTTTGGGAAAAACATAACTATGCAAAGTCAATTAGATTATCATTCGCACTTGAAACTTTCAAGTATTTTTCCACTTTGGGTGGATCATGATAGAGTGGCCTTTTAAGGGAAATTATTCAAAAAATGATTAAAGACAATATCAGAGATTGGCTTAAATCGGCAAATCGAACAAATCATCAAAAATCAGATTTTACATGTATGAACAAGTACAGGTATCTAACATATCCTACAAGATATAAGACCAAAGAAGGCAACCTAAGAAGGACAGACTCGGAGATTTAGTCATGACTGTCCTTCGGACACTCTACAACACGTAATTGTGGAGAATCGGTTATCTTGGAACACTGCGTTTCTTCCTGTTCTGTCATTCTACAGCTGGCAAAGGTAACTTATGAGAATCTACAGACTTTATCCTTTCCTTTGAAGCTATACTGCAAATTCAAAATATTTTCAAATCATGATAGTGTCTTTAAAAAAGCAATGAAAAAAAGAAGTCGTATCTAACATAAGTCCGTGTCCACAAAGAGTTCGAAACTCCAGAGTTTCAAAACTTGGATCAAGGCGTCAGGGGTTTGATCATTTGGATGCATTCAGAGAGTTTTAAAACTCCAGCGGTGCATCAAGGGTAAGCAGGTTGTTCCCCCCTAAAAACTGGGGGTAAATGTAAAGCTCTAACTTGGACCGATAAACACTCCGGAGTGTTTCGGAGTGAGTGCCGGGTAGACAGCTTCGGGGATGGTGAGCACTCTGTTAACAATTCTTGCGCATTTGAATATCATGCGTGAAAGGCCATGGATCCCGGTATGTGACATCCAGTCTACACTCCAATATGAGAGAAGCAGAGGATGGTTGAGGGGAATGATTTCAGAGTTAGATCATTGATAATTTCAGTTTAGGCCATCGTGAGTTTAGGCATCGTGGGGGACAAAACCTTGGAAGTGAGTAACTTGGATTGCTTTTCACTCCAGAGGTTCAAACCTGGAGTTTCATGACCATGTGAACATGGCTACAAGACAAACAGTGGTACTCATAAGGCAAATTATTCATGAAAATATTCATGTTTGACCATACACACAGTATACTATGGACTGTTCCCAATTAAAGGGAAATTGGGATGGGATTGTTTTGGTGATGTTTATCTTGAGTTCAAACACAAGACAACATACTAAAATCTCACAGAGGTTATCAAACTTTGCCCAAGAAATAGGTGAGGGGTCATTAAGTAGGGGGGAATGGAATATTTTAAGGGGAGAGTCCAAAACATTTTGTCACAGATAGGGGGAAAATGAAATTAAATGGAAATGTTCATATTCTTATTAAAGTAAAGCGGAGAGAATGCAAAAAAGAGAAAAGAAGGAAAGGGCGGAAGGAAGCGAGGGAGGGAAAAAAAAAGGGTGAAGGAGAAAAATTCGCCCGCGATCCCCTCACCCACCCTCCGCCCTCCATCCCCCCGCTCTCCACTCCTCTTCTCCTCCCCCATCCCCTCCTCTTACCGTCACCTCTGCCTATCTTACCCACTTTCCTCCATCGCTCCAACACCAACCCATCTATCCAACCTCCCCTTATCGGACACTTCCGCTTCTTACTCCCACCCTCTCTCTCACCCGTTCCCCTAGACCAAACCAATCTTTCCATTCCTTCCCCTGCTACCCTGACCTGATACCCCCAACCCCCTCACTCCTCTTCCATACCACCCGCGCCCTTACCCCTCTTAACTCCACCCCCCCCACCTTCTTTCTATCAATTCAACCCGCCCTTTCAAACCTTATTACCCCCCATTATCCATCCCACTCTCCCCCTTTCACGGCCATATTCCCACTCTTCCCACACTCGCGCCATTCCCATCTTTTTTCCCACTTACCCCTTTCCCCTCTCCACTTCCTCTTTATCCATTCTATCCGCATCACCCTTTCCCAACTCCGGAACTCACCATGCCCACCCATACCCCCTCGCTCCTCTGCCTTTCTTCGCCAATACACCATTTTCACAAATATAACAAAAATACAAAATTCCCCCCCCCTTCTCCTCTCTCTCGCACCTTATCTACCCTACTCCCTTCCTACTCCCTCTTTCACTTCCACGCACCTGTACCCCACCTACTCATCACTCACTTTCTTCTAAATATGCAAACAAACCCCTAGTACTTCACCTCATCCTTTCATCACACCTTTCCTCCCGAGTCACTTGCGGCCTCTTCTCCTCTTTTCATGCACTTTCCTCCCCTTCACCCCTCTAAACTCCCTCTGCCCCTCCTAATATTCTATCTCCTACACACTACCATTTCCCCGTCCGCCCCCCTCCCCTTTTCCCATCATCTCTTTCGCCTCTCATCTATTGCTTCACCTCACCCCCCCCCTCTCCCTTACTGTGACGTCCCACCATTCACCCACACAACCCTTCTCTTCCTCACAAAATTTCCTCCCCCTCCGCTCCCCCGTATTCTATTATCCCCCCGCATGAAACGCATCCACTCCCCATTTCACTTCCTCCTTCATTCTACCTCCCCCCATGTCCCACCATCACCTCTCACCTCCACCACTCCTCTAACCCTCTTATTTTCTTCCCACTCTTCCCCTTCTCCCTCTCCTATCTTTTACGAAATACGCCAGCCCCCTTTCATAACGCACCCACCCTAATCTACAATTCCCTTCTTTCGTGTTTCACCCCTCCCAATACCAGACCCTACCCGCTCTCGCTATATCTTCTGTCTTCCTTCGCGTGTAAGGTCAACCACCCACCCCACATTCACCCACACCCTCTACCCCAGTCTTCTCTCCGCTCTCCCCAACCGCCCTTGCACTCTCCCCCTAGCTTTCTCTAAACCCCAGCAATCCCACACCGGCCTATACCTATATTCCTCCTCGCCCATCCCCCTCCCATTCTCTATTCCTCCAACACTCTCCCCGAATACCCCTTAAACCCTTTCCCCCCCTATCCCCTCCAGACTCACCTACCCTCCACCCGCCCCCCCAAGTTGTATACTCCGTTACTCCCTCCTCTTTCCTCACTCCCTAAATGTCTTCTCCACCCAACTCTTTCCCAACCCACCCCCCCTACACCCCAAACGTCCTCTTTTTTCACCTCCTCCTTGCACTCCTACTTCTCTTTAACACTCCCTCACACCCACCCAACCTCTCAGCCCGTTTACCCCCCCCCCCCCACAAACTACCTAATTCACGTTCGACTTCTGAACCATCCTATGTATTCTCTACCTATCACTTCTTCGGTCACCTCCTTCTTTTACTCCATTCCCTCCACCCCACCTAACAAAGACCCCGTCTCCCCAAAATCCGTCTCGTACAGCGTCCCATCACCCCGGTTCTCATCGTCAGACCCTTCTCCCTCCTTACTCCTCAACTCCCCTCCTATCTCACCGTTTTTCCTCTTGTACACTTTACTCCTACTCCTCCCCGCAGCCTACCTCTATCAAACAACCCCCCACTGCGACCTCCCTCCGCTCCACCCCTAACCTCTCCATCACATACTTACTCCTCTCCACTTCCCCCCCCACCCCCCTACACCTTGATCTCACTTGACATCTCCTTTCATGTCTACCTGTAAAACCTCATCTTACCTCAAACCTTTTGCCCCCCCTCTCCACCCCCCCCAGCCCCCCTGCATCAGCATCCCCCTTCCACGCGCTTGACGCACCGTTCAGTATTTTTCTTCATCCTACCCATCTTCCATTTTCCCTCATATCCCCACCCCCCCCCCTAATATCTCCCCCCCCCACCTCCCGCACCCCCTGTATCTTCTCATCTAACCCCCCCCTCCCTTCTTCACCCACCCCCCCCCCACTCCTTATCACACTCATAACCTCCCCCCCGACTTGTTGTCACTCCCTTCATAACAGTCTCCCCTCGAACTTAGTTTTTCCTCTCTTTCCCGTCAGGGGGAAGAAGGAATGGGATGAATTTTTTCGTTACCAAAAAAGTTTTATTCTTTCCAATTCCTACCCGGCAGTAAATAATGACCACTCCCTAAGAAGCTCTACGCTACCAGAAAAATAAGGCCACCTTTTCCGACGCGGCGGTCATGATGGGGCGCAGCCATTTTAACATGGGCGTTTTTCTCCGCTCTAATTTCATTTGTTGAGGATTTAGCTGATTGTCTGAGGGCATGTTCGATGTTTGGTAATAAAAACAATTTTTATTGATGGATTTGATAATCATGACATTCGATTATGCCTGAATCACGTTCTTGAGACGGCGGGGTGCTGTGGGAGAAGGCGCGGTTGTGGCAATTGTCGCACTCCTTTCTTGCTACAGAGAGTGGCCATCCGTGCAGATTGAACCAGAGTACCGTTAAGGGATTTTTGACAGTATTATCTTACCCATCAATTTGGTATGAAGCTAGGCAAATGAAAAATCCTCTTTTGCCTTTTCCCGTAATTGTTCGGTAATTTCAAGAACCTCCCATATTGCATAAAGTTAAATAAACAAAATCAAAAAAATTTGGTTTTTTTTTTGTTGTTGGTTTAGTTGTAGGTTGGTCCGTGTTTTTTGCGAAAGAAAATTTGTTGGGATAAGTAAAACTTTAAAGCTTCATATAAAAAAAAATCCTTGTGCTTCGGCAAAGTTATCATAAAACCTAGATTATGGCAAGGCTAAGTTTGTGACCTAACTTTAATTTTAAATATAGGTTGTAAAATACATAAAGAAGCTAAAAGGAAATGCAAGATAGGCCCAGAAACACTGAACAGTACCTGGGCCTGGGTTGCTTGGGAAGCGGCCTGCTTGCAAATTTGTGAGTAAGTTGAAAAAATAAGTGAATATCTTTAAGACAAGGTTTTTTGAAATTTGACAATGGTTAAAATGCTGCCAGAAGTGTGAAAAAATATTTAGGGGGGAAAAAAAAAAATCCGGTTAACGATTAGAAAGTGTTGCATTTCTGGGAAAAACTATCTGTGTTCTGCCTTTGTATCTCTCCAAAACTTTGTATTGCTTGTAGTTTTTTTCAGGAAAAAATTGGGTTTTCATCTATTCTGGCTCTAAAAATTGACACTGTTTCTATGACCAACTGTTTCATTAGGCGTATGAAAGTCGAATGTTTGTGTCAAGTAACCGCCCGCGTTACGCGTTATATTTTATGCCTGCGTTTGAGATGCTGACATCTCTAAAAAGTTCATTATTTTGTATTTTAAAGAAATTTTTTTTTTTTTTTTTTTTTTTTTAATTTTATGGTGTTTTTTTGTGTTTTTTTAAACCAAAGAACAGACTTTGCAAGTCATAATTTCTAAATGTAGGGTGGTGGTTTGAAACATATGTAGCTATTGGAGATGCCGAAGGTGGTGAAAGGGCTGTTTCTCAAAAAGTACAAATAATGAATAATGAAAAATGCAATATTGCCTCATTATGATTGCACAAACTGTTTAGGGAAACCATAAACCAGACTTTCCTTGGCTTAAAAATTGATGCTGTATCAAATAAACCACCTTCATAGTTTTCAAGTTAAATATGTTGCAATTACTTGGATAGCATTGCATTATGCTTGTACTGGACGCTCAAGTTAACATGTACGTGACAAAACACTTTGAAAAATGACATTCTTTTGGGAAAAGGTCAATAGAAATGGTTTTGGGAAGACTACTTTACCTTAAAGGCATTTATCATTTCATTGGCAATTAACAAGGGTATCCTATGCTATTTGTCCAAGTTGTATAAAAAAAAATGTCATTTGTTAAAAATAATTTTTTAAATGTTGTAATAAGGTCAATCAAAGGTTCATATGAGGGCAAGTTATAACTGGGCTGAAAATTCAATGGCCTTAATTTGTTTGAGGTGAAGTCCAATGCACCATAAGTATGGTAGTAATAAGGGGACAAATGTTGCATTCCATTCAAACCACCGTCATGAAGGAAAGAAAATCATTAGATAAAACAATGAAGCACCTGAAGAAATTTGATTTCGTCTCTTTCAAATGGACCCTGCAGTGTGATGGCAACCCCATTCATATACACTAATATACACAAGGTTAAACATGTTCATCTATCATCACCAAATAGGCAAAGTACCTCATTTGAATATTTGGTCTGATGGGTAATAGAACATAAGTACCATGAAAGTTTAAACTCCCAATTTGTTGGGGCATCGGCCTTTCAAAATGACTCGGTATGCATTTTGACATCAGTATAGAGCATTAAGCCCAGAAGGTTTTGGTAGACGAACGAGATCCCATATCTGAACACGGGAAAAGTCAGAGCAAAAATAACTTTTGCAAATATGAAAGTCTGCCGGGACCAGTTGTGCGTGTAGCCCCCGGCGAGGGGTAAATTACTATGGGGGTTCAAATATTTGAATGCTAATCTAATCTAATATAGCTCAAATTATTCCTTAGGTAAGCAGGAGTAAAAAAGTCAATTGGGTCACACGCGTGATGTGTTCTTTCCAAGATAGTTGGGAAATAGGCTAAAAGGTCCTTGTTTATTCAAGAAAGGTCACCCGTTTCAATACCCAGATTGGTGTAAAAATCTTTTTTTTATGTTAATGTAATGGAATCCAAACGATGAAATGCTTGGAAAACTGTCAGCCATCCCTTGTTGTTATAATGGAAGGGGACAAAAATTACCCTGTATGGGAATATATGGGGGACGGGACATTATTACCCCCTACATATTGAAAGGGAACCAAACCATATGAAAATAAAAATTAGTTTGAATCAGTTTCATTAAATATGTTTTATATTTTTACAAAGAAAGATGGGATTACAATTGTTGCCTTTCTTGAATAAACAAATGACCTTTAGCCTATTTTCCCAAAATCTTGGAAAAGGAAGCACCCCACAACATGTGACCCCAATTGACTTTGTACGCCTGTTAACCTAAGGATATAATTGAGCTACATTTAATTAGATTAGAGCAGATTTCAAACATTTGAACCCCCATAGTAACTTTACCCTATCTGGGGCTACACGCAACAACGGGTCTCCGGCAGACTTCATATTTTCAAAGTTATATTTTCTCTGAATTTTCCCCTTATTCAGCTATGGTATTCGTTCGTCTTAACCAAAACATTAGGGGATACGGTCTAGTAAAAATACAGGACTGTGCATTATTTCCAGTGTAACAGACTGTAGGAGGACAATGTTGCTAGGCATGTGGTGACTTTTGTTTATTGTTGTGATTGTTCCGACAGAAAACTAAGGCAGGACTTTGAGTGTCTGATTCATTCTATATTCACCAGAGACCGAGAGAGCTAACAACTACCGTTTGTGTGCTTGGCCTCCACACATAAATAGAGTCGCCAACATGGTGAGAAAAGCTGGATCCGACAATATAAGGTAAGTGCTAAGCGTTGCTAGGGGGGGTGGGTGTACTCACTTCTATCTAACGGCCGCAGCCGAGTGCTGGTCACCATGTAGCGCCAAAATGTCCCTGTTGTATAGGTTTGGGGATGTCAGATGGATACTGCTGTATGTCTCGAGCGATCACGTCAATGTATAAGGGGCGACGAACCCCTGTGTGTTTGGCATGGTTCATGGTAACTTCAACATGGGAGTCTGAGACACTTGGTCAATCGCCCGATGACAGTGACCGGCCATCGTGACGGCGTTGGGCAACAGAAGATGAAATTGGAGGGATTTCTCCATATATCTGTGCTTGGAATTGTGCTCACGCCAGGATTATGTTTTGTACTCGCATAAGAGCCTGGTGTAGGTGCCATCAGATCGATCCTGTAGCTCTTTTTACTATGTTCAAGGTCTCAGTCCATTATAACAGGTTTAACTCTACTACACAGGCTCTAAAAGAATTTCAGCTGGTTGAATTGGAGGAGACCCAGATGGCCATTAAGTGTGTAGTTGTATTGCGGCTTCCAAGCTTGTCCTTAGGGGACAGGAAAGTCTTCTTGCTGTCGGCAACATAGGACCCTAGGATACTTGAAAGTCCTTGGACCTCTTTTGAGTTTGCGTACCATCTTGCTGTGCAGATAGGTTGAGATCGTCTTCCTCATTGACAGTCTACTCACTAGTAGGGGGTAAGCATTGGATAGGGGTTCTTTAGTTTGGTCTAGGCAGTAGTGTGCCTCCAAGAGTATAGGAGTAGGACTCATACATCAATTTTTGCCAAAAATGGGACCTATGGTTATACACAGCTGTTAGCTGGGTGAAGGATTGCCCACTTAGTAGGGGTAATGCAGAGAGGGTTATCAAGTTTGGTCTAGGAAGGGGTGTGCCCCAAGAGTCTAGGAGTAGGACCCATATCCCAATTTTTGCCAAAAATGGTACTTATGGTTGTACACAGCTGTTAGCTGGAGGAAGGATAATCCATTTAGTAAGGGTAATGGAGAGGGGGTTATCAAGTTTGGTCAAGGCAGGGGCGTGACTCCAAGAGTCTAGGAGAAGACTCATACCAATTTTTGCCAAAAATGGGACCTATGGTTATGTTGTTAGCTGGGTGAAGGATTACCCACTTAGTAGGGGTAATGGAGAGGGGGGTTCTCAAGTTTGGTCAAGGCAGGACTGTGCTTCCAAGAGTCTCAGGAGTAGGACTCATATACCAATTTTTGCCAAAAATGGGACTTATGGTTATTCCTAGCTGTTTTCTGGGGGAAGGATTACCCACCTTAGTAAGGGTAATGGAGAGGGGGTTATCAATTTTGGTCTAGGAAGGGGTGTGCCCCAAGAGTCTAGGAGTAGGACCCATGTACCAATTTTTGCCAAAAATGGGACTTATGGTTATTCCTAGCTGTTAGCTGAGGGAAAGATTACCCACTTAGTAGGGGTAATGGAGAGGGGGTTATCAAGTTTGGTCTAGGCAGGACTGTGCTTCCAAGAGTGGGACTCATGTACCAATTTTTTGCCAAAAATGGGACTTATGGTTATTCCTAGCTGTTAGCTGAGGGAAGGATTACCCACTTAGTAGGGGTAATGGAGAGAGGGTTATCAAGTTTGGTCTTGGAAGTGGTGTGCCCTAAGAGTCTGGGAGTAGGACCATATTTTTGCCAAAAATGGTACTTATGGTTGTACACAGCTGTTAGCTGGAGGAAGGATTATCCACTTAGTAAGGGTAATGCAGAGGGGGTTCTCAAGTTTGGTCTGAGCAGGAGTGTGCCTCCAAGAGTCTAGGAGTAGGACCCATATACCAATTTTTGCCAAAACTTGGACCTACGGTTATTCCGGTTTTGTTGTATTTTTCCAAATTGTTTGCAGATTTTGGCTTCAGATGGAGCGTGGTTAATTTGTCACAATAGGAACTGAGCCGTTGTAGCCGGACCAGTTTTTCGTACATTTTATTGTCCCTGCCGAACTAAAAGTTCAGAATACGAACTGTAAAATGTGCTCCCTCCATATGTCCGTCGCATGTCTGTCCGTGAGAAAAATATTAACTTTGGAATTTCTAAAATGTTAACCCTGAAATTTCTCTAATAAAATTGTTAATCCTATTTGTCCAGAGCTGAATTAAGGGGGTGGCCTGGTGTAGTTTAACAGAGATGTAACTTTTCTGGAAATTTCCGGATTTACGTTTTTTAGCCATAAATTAAAAAAACCTCCGGAAATGTTTTTTTTTTTCAATTTCTGAGATATTGATAAAGGTCAAACTGCATTAAAAAAGACAATTTTTAGTACCAATTTATTTCAGAGAAGGGGTCTTGTACCCTAAAATCACGTAAGAAAATACATTCCCTGGAGCTTCACCGGATGCTACGTTAAAATGCAAGACATCTAGTACAGATATTGGAAGTTGGAAATTGAAGGTAAACTAAGTCTAGTAAAATGGTTTGTCATCGTCCTCTTCGTCGTCTTCATCGGAGTCAAGGAAGCATCAGTAGTGAGCTGGTCTCGGCCCAGACCCATCTGTCTTTTTAAAATGAGCTCTTAAAAATGGACTAATTTGCTCAATTAGACTTAGAGAACACATTTTCAATTTCTTCAAAAGGCAGAGGCACATCCCCTTCAGACTCCCTCTTGCATATCACACAAGTGTGGGGATTGGAGCTATCGCACCAATGGCCAGACCACTTTTAAGTTTTAAAAAACGAAATGCTTCAAACGGGAAACGGCTATGGTCCTTTATATGGACAAAACCTCGAAATTGATGAAAACATTAACTTTTTGTGTAGTCTGCTTGGTGATTGGGCCCGGGTGCACTCCCAATTTGGAGGTAATCCCAGGTCAAAGTTCATTTGGAGGGAAATTTTATTTTATCCATATTGGGTTGCTTTAAGGAGGGGTCATTATTTATGCCAGGGGAATGGAGGATTTAGGGAATACTGAAAAAAATTTGTAAGTGGGGGAACAATCTGGAACATGAAAATTTTCAACAAGGAGAGAGGGGGAAACATGAAATTTTAAATAGAGAAATGTTATAAAATTTAAGGGAATGTGAAATTTTATAATGGAAGCAAAGGGTATGTAAAATTTGTGAATGGAAGCGAGGGGGAATGCAAAATTTTTTTGCAAAAAACAGTTGAATTCCTCCATTACCCCCGTTGTAAATAATGACCGCTCCCTTGGTTATTGTCACTTACAGGATAGGTTAGTCATTGTAAACGATTGTAAACAATTTTTTATTTGGAAAATTACTAATAGTGGCTTAAGTTTTTGAGTTATTGTTTGATTTTTGTTTCATGTGTAAGTTTTACATAACACAAAATCCCTCACCAAGATAAAATTATTTCCAAAAGTTATCATCTCAAAGGTCAACTACAGTATCAAATGTTTAACATGAAAGCCTTGTTCTCCACGTGCATAAAGGCTGAATCATAAATGTGTTCTTTTGTGGATATCAATGTTTAAAATAAATATCTAGTTCACACTTGAGGTCTTGGTGCTCTGCAAAAAATATTAAATTTCACTAAAGTTTTTTGAACCTTTGAAGCAAAATGTTGCAAACTTGCACTTGAATGTCTGACATTTATACCCAGGAGTCAAATTCCTAACGGATGAATCCCATCTATCAAAATATTAGTTTTTTTATTATTATTCAAAAATACATTGCAATATTGTGCAATACATAAACAGGAATGTGAGCTTTCTGTTTCGGGCAAATTAGTACCAAATATGGTTTCCTTCCCATGATGCAAAGTTCAGTACCCCATATGCAGAACTGTGATTCAGAAATAGCCCATTGGTTCTGGCTTTGAGACATACATACCAAGAGGCAAGTATTAGATGGGTATTGATCACCAACAGGGCTGACTGAACTACTTATAGGATGGTGTTATGTTGGTTTGTAAAGGAGTGATTGGGCCAATCTAGGCCTTGGCACAATTGTATGGCGATAGAGTGACCTTGAAAGGATCAAAAATAATTTGTGACAACAATTATTCATGAATACGTGGTTGGTGAATGGTTAAAAAAATATCCCCTGGTTGATTCTATTGTCACTGAACCTGATATTCAAAATTTTAGGTGTAAAAGTGGTATTGCCTAAGTTCTTTATAAGAAAATCTTAAATGGTAGTTTTTGCCTCAATTTTCTTTCTTCAGCTATTGGAAACTCATAAAGGTTAAAGTATAGAATTAGGAGCCCTGAGATAAGGGTGAGGAAGTGTTGTTGCCCTTGGGGAAACACTACTACAAAATACCTTTTTTTCAGATACCTACTGCAGTCAAAACTTTTTTTCCGCTCAAATTTTATTGGTCACGACTTGCATTTCCACTATCACAGTTTCAAGGACCCCATATTATTTGTGTGTGTGTTGTTATTTTCAAGTTAACAAAGTTCAGATTTGTATAAATCAGGCTTTGCAAATATTGTTTTAAAAATCAGCTTCCAATGGCAAATTAGCCTACATTCGTTCTGCAGACCCACATTTGAGTCAAAATGACTAAGATTGGCCCACCTTGACCATTTTTGGGGCTCACTTGCCTACCAAGTAGTTGCTTTTGCTTCCCTTCAAATTAATGGGGGCATTGACTTGAATTAGTTTAAATACAAAGTTTGTTAGTCCTTTCACCTAAATTTGTGAAATGCAAAAAAGATGTCTTTTATCCTCTAGTAACTCATGGTGGTTTTGTATGCAATATAATGTACAGAGCTAAACTCTTCAGAATCTACTAATTGAAGGTCCAGAACAATATTTGGTTGGTAACAATTCTCCAACTGACGCCGAAAATGCCGAATGGCCACGCCCCTTTTTTGGGGTCACGCCCCTTTTAGCGAAGTACTACTGACTATATCTATAGAACCGTTGGACCTAGAAGTTTAATAGTCCACTCAAAATGTGCGGACTGGTCACCTATGGTGGGTCAGTAATATTTTTATATCCAAAAGCCAAAAGGCCCACGGTTTTTTTAAAGATAATGGTGCAAAACTGAATTTCACCATATCGCACACTAACAATTATGAATGAATTCCTAAGGTTTTCATGCCAAACACAGGAAAGAGTTCACCTAACAACCTGGATTTTTGCTTTAACTCTCCTCAGGGATACTTTTTGGGGTAGCTAAGGGTAGGTCACAAAAGAAAATTCATTTTCCTTTCCGTTTCAAATGTCAGCCCGTCAAAATTTGTTACTTGAAACAAAAGGGTGAATAGGGCCCTATAGGTGAAAAACGTGCATTTTTGTAAGTGCTGTTATAACAGTGTATTTGCTCCCCACTCAATAGTTATGACGTGTTGTTTGCCCCGAATTATTGACTATTTGGATTTCAACTGTGATTATCAGCATTTTAATGTTACCCTTTCGTTTTCGTGGAGGGGGGGGGTCAAAATGGCCCTCGTAAAGTGAAAATATTATTGTTTTGTTCCATTTTATGGGACTTAAGTTAATGTTAAGTTGAAAGTCCCCTTCAGCAACAAAGTTAAATGCTGCCGAAGGGTCTTTAAAGGATTAAATGCCTAACTCATGCTTGTGACCATGAAACAAGGCAAAATGAGATCCCCCCCCCCTGGTATTGATGAAAAAGTCACTAAAAATAACTAACTTAGACGGCATTCCGTGTGGTGGGAATAGTAGCGATTGCTACCGTTGTGATTTTCCTTTCATATTTTGTAGGGCCTAATTGCAGGGTAAAAAGATGTTGAAGGATCTTTAAATAATCTAATACACTAACTCCATGCCAGTTCCTCATGAAAGCAGGCTCAAACTTTCATGACCCCCAAGTTGGGCCCCCCCTTTTGTGGCTTAAATGCAAAAGTCGCTAAAAATACCAATTTATCGGTACGCCGCACTACCATTGGAGTACCCAATGGAGGAGGGGCAGGGGTAAAGCTGCCCCCCCCACCAACCCACCAAATAAATCGTGCGAAGGTTCCTGCCCACAAATGTGGAAGGAAAAAAAGTACCCAATTTGTTCAACGGTCACAACTTTTTTACGGGCTGCCGTTCGAGAGACCGGAAAGGAATATGAATTTTTCTGTGTGTGACTTACCCTTAGTTACTCTAAACAATTATCCCTGAGGAGGGTTAGAGCACAATCCAGGGTCTATGGTGAACTCCTTCCTGTTTTGCATGGAAACTTATGAAATTCATTCCATAATGTATAGTGCGCGATGATGTAATGAAATCAGTTTTGACAATGATCTTAAAAACCGTGGATGTGATATGAAAATGTATTACTGACCCCCCTATGTGGCCCATTCCGACATTTTGAGTGGTCTTTCAACCCCAGGTCCAACGGTTTGTACAGTCAGTAGTACTTCGCTCAAAAGGGGGTGACTCCACCCAAAAAAGGGGCGTTTGGCCATTTCGGCATTTTCGGCGTCAGGAATTTATGTTACAACAAATATTGTTCTGGACCTTCAAATTAGGGGATTCCTGAAGAGTTTAGCTCTGGACCATATAATGCATACAAAACCACCATGAGCTACTAGAGTAATGATGCAACCCGAGAGAGAATTATTAGAAAACTATTATATAGAACTCGGAGAAACTGGCGAGCATTGAATTAAACACAGAGGACTGTGTTACGAAACCAAATCCTGTTACTATGGCACGCTCCACGTATCAAAATCAGGCGAGTTTCATGCGCGTATATCGGTTTACCAGCTTAATGTCGAGTTACAGCGTTGCCTATCCAGTTTGAACTATATGTGCCGAGTTTAATAAATCATGTCCAGAAAATATGTCCGAATAAATCATGCCGAGTTAAAAAACTGGACAGATTTTTTTCAACATGTGCAGTGGACATGATTTTTTTCTCAATGAGCAAACTCGACATGTTTTGTTCTCAACATGAGCAAACTCGACATGATTTTTTTCTAAACATGAGCAAACTCGACATTGATTTTTTCTCAACATGAGTTAGTTTAGTTTAGTTCGTTTAGATTATTTGGGCATCCAACAGATAAATACCTACATATAGTGATAGAATCATGAAGACAAGAATATAATACACGCCACACCCTATCAGACTAAAGTTGAGATGCCTGGAGAGCCCATTAAGCCTGGCTACACGTGAAAGCTTATTTCCAATGGGTTCCGGAAGGACTAAAGAAGACTGTGGGCGAGGATTAAACATTAAAGGGACAAGAACAATAGTGGACAATACTTAAATTACAAGGACAGCAAAAAACGGATGGACAAAATTGGAAATTAGTACGCGTTGTATATGCCAGGCGGTCCAGTTTCAAGGCTTATTGCAAGATGTTTTTTACAGCAAGTTTGAATGCGCTTTATGTGATGCTTGGATTTTGCTGGTGGTAAAGAATTCCAATAACTAATAGCGGGTATAAAAGAACTATTTAAAAGCTATGCCTTTAACGCGATGAACCATGAAATTGATTGACTCAATCGGGTCCGGTAGAGTGAATATTGGGAATCTAGTGATGTTTTGACGAAGATAAGATGGACAATGTCCTATGTACGATATTAAAAACGTGATTAACTCAGTTGTTTGGCCGATCCTGAATGCTTAGGAACTTGACAGAGTTACGAACAATTTAATCAATATGCTTTCTTGGTAGATAATTGGAATAAATCGAATGATTTGTTTTGAGAGATCTGAACGTGTGTTTTGATTTTAAGTTAATGCCAGAAAACCAAGAGGTACAACATAGTCCAAATGACATGCAGCAGGGTAGCGCAAATATTTCTGCGCAAAGTCTGGTTGAGATAGTGGATGCCTATATAAAAACTTAAGCCGGCCAATAACCTTTTGTACAACAAATCAACCATAGTATCACTGAAAGCGTCGGTTAACGTTACAGCCAAGATATTGATAGAGTTGCGGATTTTATGGTTTGGTTCATTATAATTTATAGTTAAAACGTGGGACTTTTTCAACCTGGGGTGGGAGCCAACAAGATACATTCGGTTTTTCCCGACATGAAGTGATAGTTTGTTGTCGATCAGCCATTGATTACATGATTTCAGTCAGAGCTGAGCCCACGAGAAACTACATCGGGGTTTTTATATGATGATATATGACACTGCATCAGCATAGAAGTACAGCTTGGGTTTTTAATTTTTGTATCGAAACATTCATTAAGGTAGCCATAGCTACAGCAGGCCTAGGAGGTCCCTTGGGGAAACCACAGGAATTTTGGAACTTAGTATGAAATACCATCATACTAACAAGCGTTGTTCTGTTGAAAGATAGGACTTGAACCACCCCGGGTTAATTCCCATGGAACTCAAGCTTAGAACATAAAATATCATGATTCACACTGTCGAAGGCTTTTGCACGTCTACATAACAGCATACAACATAATTACCCTGGGAGATTTGTGTTCTGATATAGTCGGTTAAGATAAATGAGGCAAGTCTCTGTAGAAAATCATGCACGAACCGATATCGATATTGATAAATTAAATTCTGCTGAAAGTACTGCTCAAACTTGGATTAAACACATTTTCAAGTATTTTAGACATGCAATTAAGATGCTTACTGCCGTAATTGGCCCACGTTCAAGCTGCTTTCTTTTTATAGAAGGGGTCACTTAGAGACTTGAGTTCATCTGGCACAGTTTGGGAAGAATGGATAAATTTTTACCTATGTATGTAATAACTGAAGAAATTTGAAGGTGCTCCGTCTTGCAGAAATTTGGGAGCACCTCATCCAGGCCGGTGCCTTTATGGACATTCAGGTTAGAGAGTTCATTCAATATAAAATCCTCACTAACTTGCTTCAGATCAAATTCGTTAGGGGTAACCTTTTGCCGGTAAAATGCTTGAATGTACATGCGCTTGTACAATACGTCGTTAAAGCAGGAGGTAGTTTCACACCAGGACGAAGCAATGGATGTAAAGAAGGTATTTAATATAATTACAGACCGACAAAGTATAGTAACACCAAATCGCCAGCAATGTTTAAAACAATCTTGGTCTATTTTTAGCTGATCATGTTAGCCAAGGGTTTAGATGAGTCCAGGAGTCGTTTGGGGGTCACCCATTGCTATCCTCGGTTGATTGAAAATAGGAGGCTTTTGCTTTCTTGAAAATCCGCCTGGACCTCGTTACGAATGCAGTAAAGTCCTGGTAGTCACGTCGCCGGTACCTTGCAGAAGCAACTCTGATTTTATCCCTCCTCCGAATTTATCAGGATATCATGGGTTATCCAAGGCTCTACGTGTTTAATACTACATCTCTTTCGGGGACTACTTGGTACAATACACGCTTAAAAGATAGATCTAAAATTAGCCCAGGCAGTATTAACACATCTATGTAAAACTGAAGAACCAGTCACAGTATGGGAGCAGTTTCTAAAAACGTCTTAGAATATCGTTCATTGATTATATGAATAATGTTTGAGAAATGAATTCACTGACAGTCCTTCTGGTCGAATTATCTTCTTCTCACCCCCCCATTTTTTTTATATTTGTTATGAGCTGGTAATAGGCCAAATGGAACCACACCTGCTTGATGCACTTCTGAGAGTTGTACAAAGTATTGATCTATCAAGCTTAATGAGGTGTCCGTTACCCTAGTAGGGTTTCAATATTAGGTTCTTAAACGCCAGCAACAGAAAGGAATATCAAGTAGGCCTTATTCATAGAGTTTTTGATAGCGGATGGAAGGTGCATATATTAAAGGTCCCCAGAATGTATGTTCTTGTTTGCGGAAAGATCTGTCAAGAATTTCATCAAACGTGTCCAGAACATCTTTGTCTAGGTGGTCGTAGGGGTACCTAATAAAAATGTGTTTAGATTTGGGAAATAGAAAAAGGTCCCACCTATTCCTTCAACCCCATCACGTTTAATGTCATGTCGCGTGGTTAACGGCGATGTCATTCTAATGTAAGACCACACGCCGCCTCCCTACGGTTACGATCACTACGCAAAATGTTTTAACCATCCATGCGTGATTTCGTTGTCGGTTACTGAGGCGTCGATCCACGTTTCCGAAAAAACAATGCAGCAACGTTAACTCTTGAGCAATTAGTCTTAGTTCAGGCAGTTTAGGGATGAGCGATCTAACATTCATGTGAATGAAGTGTAATCATTTTGTAAGTGCGTAAGATCAGGAGTGATGGGAATTCAGCGGACCTGGTTGAGATGAATTGCCAGATTTGTTAGGAGTCCTTTCATGATGAGGATTTTCAAACTTATTGAGTCGACTGAGAGGTGGATTTATTTCATGATGGGGATTAGTGGGGCAATAGAGCATTCCAAGTGAACGAAGTGGGCTCGATACCATTGGTAGAATTGGTTGGTGCTAATGGGCTTAGCTGCATCAAAGTAGGATTAAAAATACAATAGATGCCAACAACGAGGCAAAATTACGCCGGACAGATGAAGGCCGGCTGAGTGCAAATACTTGCCGTATTGTGGGCAGCCCTCCTTGCCCGATCAATGAATACCGTTCATGTAAAGTTCAGAATGACAAAATCGACTGATTTTTTTTTACATATACACCAAAAATCATGTCGAGTTTTCCTCATGTGAGAAAAATCCTGTCGAAATTTGAAAATCTGGACATGATTTATGTCAAACTCCATAGAGAGAGCGCCGGGGGGGGGTGAAAAACTCGATGTATAGAGGGCAAACTGGGACATCTAGCGCTGTAAATAGACAATACGCTGCACCTGGAATATGGCCAGGAAAACTCGATACACACCGCGTGCAAACTCGACATGCGCGGGAAAAACTCGCCAGATTTGATCGTGGAGCGTAAAACTGGAATGACTTTAGTCAAACTCACCATATAGAGAAGCACAAACTCGATGTATAGAGGGCAAATGACAGATAGCGCTGTAAAATCGACATATAACGCTGCACAACTCGACATATGGCGAGGAAAACTCGATACACAGCGCGGGAAACTCGACATGCGCGGGAAAAATGATTGATAGGGGAGCGTGCCATATGTACCATCTTCCACGTTATTTAGTTCACCAGGCTGCCGCGGCCTCGCCTGACTCCGAAATAGTTTTCACGGTTTAAGTAGTTATTAACGTGTGGCAGGAGATATAGATCCTCAACACGCAACATCAGCCACCAGACAGGGAACAAGCGCATGGGTCCAGAACGAGCAAGATAGAATAGGGAAGGAGAGAATGTGCACAAGGCGAGTAAGCGAATTTGGGATTAGATAAAGGATGGACGGGGGGAAGACGGAAAGAGAAACGGGGGAATTTTTGTGCTCTGAACACTAATTTTAGGCTCATAAAATGGCAAAACCGCTGACCTTACGGGAGCTCCGCCACTAGGACCCCACCCCTCGTACATTAATCACCCCAGCCCGGTACGCATGGGGAAGTGCCGGGTGGTGCGGTCGCACCCCCCAAATTCCCACCAAAAGGGCAAAAGGTCCACTTTTTGCTGAGATTTTTTGAATAAAATTTTTTTTTTTTTTTTTTAAAATTTTACCACAAAAGTCACTTTTTGTGAATAAAATGTTAAAAAGATCAAAAAGGACATTTTTAAGGGGTTAGAGGTCCACTTTTTTACCAAAAAAGGCCACTTTTTCGAAGTCCCCGCACCCCCCAAAATAACCCCGCCCCCCCCCCCTCCCCCGAGTTCAGGTATGGCACGTCACTGCGCACTACGGGCCCTTGGGTCAATGGAAGCAAATCTAATTAAAACCAATTTCAATAATTCTGATATCTTTTAAGAGTGCTCTTTAAGATGCATAAACTCTCTATCCCTACCATGGCTCGTCGCTCAGTTTTCAGTTTGCCGTAATTTTAGTTTAAAGCGACTTTTTCATGCGGACCGGTGGGGGGAGCACTTGTTCATGGTCACAGGCAAGCAGTTTGTGCTTTTTAGATCATTTTAAATACCCTTCCGCAGCATTTAACTTGCTATATGTCCCGATAAAATGGATAAAAATATATTTCCACGTGGGGGTCATTTTGGACCCCTCCCAATGAAAACGAAAGGAGTAACAGATTAAAAGGCCTGATTATATCCCGTTGAATCCAAATGGCCATAGTTCTGTGGCCATACAAACGTCATAACTAGCTATAACTGATATTGAGTTTTGGAGCAAATACAGGACACTGTTATAACGGCACTTAAAAATGCACGGTTTGTCACCTATTATACCGTATATTACCCAATTTTGTTTCAGGTCACAACATTTTTACGGCCTGGCTGCTGCCGTTCGAGAACGGAAAGGAATATAAATTTCTGTTTGTGACGTACCCTTAGTTGACACAAAAACTATCCCTGAGGAGAATTAGAGCAAATCCAAGGGCTATGGTGAATCCCTTCCTGTTTGCCATGAAAACCTTATGAATTATTCAATAAATATGTGTATAAAGTGTGCAATATGGTGAAATCATTTTTGTGACAATTATCTATATAACTGCTGTGGACTTGGGTATAAAAATTATACTGACCCCCCATAATGTGGCCATTCCGCACATTTGAGTGGTCTCACAACTTCATATAGGTCCAACGGTTCTGTAGATACGTAGTAGTATTTCGCTCAAAAGGGCCGTGACCTCCAAAAGGGCGTGGCCATTCGTCGGCCATTTTTGCCGTCAGTGGGAATTATATTACCAACCAAATATTTTCCATGGACCTCAATTAGTGGTATTCCTGAAGAGTTTATCTCTGGGGACATATAATGCAACAAAACCACCATGGAGCTACTAGAGTATAAATGAATCTGACCATAATTTTGGGGAGGGGGAGGGGAGGAACGGAAAGGTTGGCTCCAGCAATCTGCATGTGTATTTTGGGAAAAGAATCTTTTAAATTTTGTTTAAATTGACTAAATTTCCAAATATTATCAATATTTTAACTCTCATTGGATGTTTTAAATGGATGGTTGTGTTCGAAATGATTTTGAGAATTTAACTAACCGGATGATTTAGTTTCATAATAATATATTTGAGTGCAGGATTAATAAGCCTCATGCCAAGAGTGGATCAAATCTTGGGATACCATCCCTTGAGACGAATAGGCATTCTCCCTATTTATGAACTCGCGATTTTATGCGCGAGGAATTTACAAGTGAATCAACTGGGTCTTGTGATAAAAACTGACAAACAGCTAATTTTAGTCCAGGACAACTACCAATCCTTCATATTTGTCTGTATTATTGACAACCGGGAATACCAGACATATATTTAGTCGCATTGTGTTTCGCGTGTCAGTAATTTGTGTGTGTACCTGTACATGTGTGTAGAAGTTACTGACTTCCGTCAGAATAGCCGCCCGCTTCTGTTTGTTCCTAGACTAACAGGAAATGGTGTTGTACGGTGGAGCAGAACAAAACATGCTGAATCACAAATACTAAACATTGAGTCAAATCTGGAATCAACAAAATGTCAAAGGTGATTGGATTCTGTGAGCTGCAAAACAGTCTCCCACATCCTTTTATTTATCATTTCCTTTTTCCATAATTAGGTTTTTCAATTTATAATTACTATAGGGGTGCAATGGATGATTTGTGTTGACAGGCTCATAATCATGGTGAGATCTGTTTGTACAAGTGCAAAACTTTCTGAGATCGTACAAAAGCGGAAATACCGCATTGAAAAACTTTGAAATGGTCTATCATTGTGTAATATAGCAAGGAGGTGGTTAAATGGGGGAAAATTTATTGGGACAAGGGGAGAAAGCTAGACTTTAGCAAGGTATATGGGGAACCTGATCTTTTGATTGATTAGGATGCAAATAGAATGGGATTTAAAAGGGGGATTGCCCAATTTATATATAAAGTTCATCTGATATATGGGGCCTTCACCCCAAAAAACCATCTGTAAATTTTTGCGCCAACATTTCAATAAGTTTTTATGGAGAAAGCCCCCCTAAAAATGTGATTTTGTAAGGGCCCTCATAAGCCACTTTTGTAAAATTAATATTTTTGAGCCAAAAAATGAGCAACCTTTTCTCTCATAACATCCAAACCAAACATCTTTAGCCCTACGATCAGGAAACAACCTATTGCTGTGAAGGCACAGGTCCAGAATCAGAATAAGACCTTATCGACCATGGCACTTATTTGGACTTTAAGGTGCACTCACAGATTTCACATAATAAGAGGAGCAGAATATCATAGGGGCCTTATTTAAGGAATGCGTTTACACTCCATTACAGAAAAGGTTTTGACACCTTTGGGAGTTAGTATGGACCCCCCTCTACACAATGCTAGGTAGTTAGTACCCAAATTGTGGTGTCACTTTTCAATAGGGCCAATTTTGGTACACAGGGTCAAACTTTAAAATGCCCCAATCATGTTGACATGTACGCCCATTGTCATCTAAGCATAAGTATTCCAAAATGTATCGTTTGTACCACCTACGACATTGGGTTTTTTGATTTATAAGGTAAAAATGGCTAAAATGGTAAGAAAGGTCAATCTCGATTTGTAAAGGGGGCAACATTAAAAGTTATCTGATTTGTTTTAAATCTTGCAATTATTGCCTGAGGAAAATGGACTCTCCTATAAGGTATAGTTTGTATTAGTTAAATGCTTACTTACTGAGATAAGGGGTCAAAGAAGGTCAAACCATTGGGTATGTTGTACTATGACCTATTTTGTCCCATATCTGTAACCTATGCATTGAGATGGTAATCAAACTATTCCTATTTTGACTCAGTAAGCTAGATGAACAATTCTATCATTTCAACAAATTGGAGCACTTCTTGATTTGACCCTGTAACAAATAGAAATTTGACCTTTTTTACTATTTTAGGCAATTTTTTACCCTATACCTCCAAAACCAATTTGGTCATAGATGGTGACAAATTATACGTTTTTGTCTCGCCTGAACTTTGTTCGGGCAGAGACTTAGTAAATCACTTTTCTTTCTGTCTGTCTGTCTGTCCCGTCCTGTCTGTCTGTTCTGTCTGTCGTCTGTCATGCTGTATGTTTGCCTCTGACAATCCGTGTTCACGGCTTGTGTACGATTGATCTGGATTTCCGTAGGTCTAATGATGTGTCTTGGGAAAGAAACAGGTTCCACAGTTCTGCTCACCTGATTAGATTTTGGGGGCGTAAAATATGTAATTAAGTTATCTAATTTGCATAATTAAGAAAATTTTCCCGCAAGGCTTTGTGTACCAGTTTTTTCCCTGAGTCCGTATGCGTATGGCTGAATTAACTGGTGGAATGGAGCGGGCTTGTGATTCTCGAACTGATTAGATGTTCGGGCGTATTTTCGGGCAAATTAAGTATGCAATGAGCTCATTAATATGTCCAAAAAAACAGCGTACTTGCTATAATTTTGAAACGGTACATTGAATAACGGAAAATTCCTTCACTGCATGAAGCCTCTCATGGTGTACGCATCTTTTTTCCAATTTTGAAGCGTGGTGTGAACAAGCGGCTAGGTTGCAAATGAGGCATTAAATATCGTAATTACTGTATGCCTGAACCGTACATCGGATAGGAGGCAAAATTCCTTCGTTTGCATGAAATAAGAATACATGCCGTCATCTTTTTGGGTGAATCATAATTGGGTCAAGTGCATGTGGCCGCTTTAAAGGTGGATTTTTTGATACAATTGATCTATTAAATATCATAATTGCTGTAGCACTGAATGTACATTGGATATCAAAATTCCTTTTGCACATGAACTTCTATGCCGTACTCTTTATGAATCACCAATTCGGTCAAGTGCAAGTGATCAATAAGGGCATTGTTTGATGCAATTGATCTAATTAATGCATAATTGCTGTATCGCTTGAATGGTACATTCGATATGCAAAATTCCTTCGCTACATGATACTACTATAATATGGTACCATCTTTTGTGTGAAATAATAATTGTGGTCACCAGCATGTGGGCCACTTAATGTTATAGAGGTAATTGAAGAGAAAAGGCATTCGCCGTACTGCGTGTCAGTTTTCGCTGCCACTTTACCACTCGCAGTCAGCAGCGTAGGGGCTCTTGTCTTAGGTGGCGTGAATGCAATGCACTTTACCACCGAGAATGTCGGGGAAATGTTTTGGGTTTTAGTTGCAGTTTTTGCTCGTTTCATCAAGATAAAACTTTTGTTAATCACTCCAAGGGGCTCCCGGAATCGTTTTCATAGATGTGGGGTGCGGGTGGGTGTCGCTAGGGTAAGGGTCACTGATTGCCGACAAACCGCCCATGTATACCGACACTAAAACGAATAACGACGCCAACATTTGAGATGGGCTGTCCGTCCGTGAGTGTTTTTGACGTTCCCTAAATTTGATGAAACAGCTAGAAACGTCTGTTGCCCCCCTTTTGCCCTTTATACCAGAAGCCAATATCTGCACAATTTTCCGAAATGAACACAGCACTTATGCCTGGCATTTAATTTCTACTTTATGTACATAACTTTAATTCCATGGGCATTTTGTTGGCCTGGAGCCAGGAGAGAGGGGAAGGTTTTTTGGGATCTTATCTCAACAAAGTCAAGAACCCCGATTTTATAGGATACGATGAACGGTGTGGGGAAAGTTTTATCGGAACAAATTTAATCCGATAACTCATCCCCTTATATTAATTATCCCTACATGCCCTTAATTACCTTATTTATATTTTTCCTTGTAATAGGCTAATATTTTAAAAAAACTGATCTTTTCCTAATTTGAACAAAAATGTTCGCGGATGTCCACTCATGCTGCTTCACTCACTCACTCACTCACTCACTTCACTCCACTCACTCACTCACACCTCACTCACCTTCCCCGCCAACCACCCTCCACCCACAACCAGATTTTATGCTTCCTGCTGTCAACAGAGCCAATTCTCTTGCGAACGCGTAGGCCTACTTGGCATGGGATTGCGCTTATTTCCGTGCGTCAATGCGAAGCTTGCTGCGCTTTTGTTCATGCAAAACAAGCGCACTTGAAGGGAGGGGAAAATGGCAATTTTAGTATATTTCGCGTTTTCTCGAAAAACTAAGTCGGTGACACCCAGTGTTTATTAGTGCGAGAAAAGATCTTATAAAAGGGTCAGAAAAAGAAGTAGAAAAATCAAAAAATCGTTCGATTGTTTATATTTATGCTGGAAAACGCAAAATTTCCGGTTTTCCCATAGAGGCTCTGACCAATTTTTGAAAATAATAACACTTTTTTGAAACAGCCTCTAGCTCAAAAACAAAGTCGGTGACCCCATTGTTATTTCAGATTTGTCAACCTACATCATTAAAAGGAAAATATATCCAAAATTAAGAAAAATCGATAGATTTATTTCAATATCCTATATAACCCTTAAAGGGGCATTGTTTGATTATTTTAAAATTGCAACTCATGCTAAAACTCTGGTCCATTTAACCAAAGTTCTCAGGTTGTCAATGGTCATGTGAAATACTACCACCTCAAGAAGAATTTGATTTCAGGAGTTGTTACCCTTACACTACATAGGTCAGGCATGTGTTTATTGGCAGTATATGGCTGTGTGTGATGGTGTGTACAAAAAAGGTGTTACAAAACAAAAGACTTATCAAAAAAAAGGGGGGGTACACCACCCAACAAAGGTATTAACTACATCAATAATCTAGCTAGATCCGTGCCATGATTTTCATTTGAATGGTTTTTCTACTCTGGTCAGTCTTACGGGTTGCCAGCCTGTTTACATTCTGGGAAAAAATGTGAAAATACGCCAAATTGTGCATTTCACCACCTTCTGGACCCCGTAGGCGACTAAAATTATAAAATGTGGTTCACATATTTTTCAAAAATAGTGTTGCAAATTGAATAAATTTTCATATTTTTCTAAATTTAGTGAATTTTAAGGGATTTTTGCATGACTTGTCATGCTAAATATATCTACAATGGAAATGTTGTGGCCCGGGGTGGTGGTCAAATGAAAGAGCAAGAAATAAAGAATACTTAAATGCAAACCGGGGTGCTTACTCGAACATCTCTTGGTTACTGATTATGTTGGGACATTCAAGATTAATATCTCCCAAACGGAAGTTGTGGACCTATATGGTGGTATCAATGAAAAGGTGAGAAGTATAGAATACTATAAATGCAAACCCGGGGTGCTACTCCTTAACAATCTCTTATTGTGCTCATGTGGGGGACTTTTCAGATTAATATCTCCACGATGGAAAATGTTGTGACCCTAGGGTGGTGTCAAATGAAAAGAGGAGAGGTATAGAATACTATCAAAATGCAAACCCGGGGTCTACTCCTAAACATCTTAGTTATGCCTTTGTTACGGACTTCTCATGATTAATATCTCCACAATGGAAGAAAGTTGTGACCCCTGGGTGGTGTCAAATGAGCAGGAAGTAAAGAATACTGTAAATGCAAAACCAGGGGTGCTACTCCTAAAACATCTCTGACTTATGGCTCGCTGGGGGGGGGGGATTTCAACTTGCAAGATGGAAATATCTCCACGAGGAAAGGTTGTGACCCTAGGGTGGTGTCAAAGAAATAGTGGGAAGGAAAACTAGTAAGAAATTGGAGTTTATCTGGTTGCACAACTTTTGTGGGAACACCCTGGGACTCGCAAGTTGCATCTGGTGTGCGCTTTGGTCTTACAATTAGCGCGAAAGGCAGGCGAGAACTTGTGGTTCGAGAACAGCCTGGTTGGAATCATTATGACTAGACGGACAAATTGGCATACATTTCAACATGATGGAGCCTTTTTTAAAGTTTGACCCCGTTGTGGTAAACTTTAAAGGCCCATAGTGAAAAAAAGTGACACCACAAATTTGAGAGTACTACCTACTAGCGTTGATCTAGAGGGTCCCTTACTAACTAACAAAGGTGTCAAACCTTTTCGTAGTGAGGGTGTAAACGATGATGTTGGACCGGGGGTCCTAGTCCTACATTTTAACCAATCTCCCTAAAAACATAATTTTGATTTTGTACTGATGTAAATCTTTCTATCAAAAAATATCCCCCTCTCTAAGGATTAAGTTAGAATGATTCGTTGGTACGAAAATTGTGCAATTTCTAATTCCTATTGGGCAAATAGGAAATTTGGTCTATGATTTTATGAAATAAAGCATAAACAATCACGCTGTCAAACATTTCTATAAGGCCAATACAAGGTTAGGAGCGCTATTTGAGTGCCTATCTATTAAATCAATAACAGGACAATCTGGATGCCTTGAAATCGTTTGCACCGTTAACTACCGTACCAAAAACAATGGGATGATTAAAGGGGCATTTCGTGATCCACAGTAATCGTCCCCCGGTCCCCCGACATACCGCAGAAAAGCGTGGGATTTGAATCATCTGGCCGTCGGGGCTAAGTATAGTCTAGTGTGCCCAATCTGACGTGCAAATTCAATGGTCTCTGCAAGAAATTCGCGATTGTGTATTTTAGTCGTAAAAGGACAGAAATTACTGTAACAGTGGTCTATGGGAGATTGTGATATGAACATTTGCCTATAACACCAACGCAAGATCAGAATCAACTGCACAAATTTTGGGAATAAGCTTTTCTCAAGGATATCTGGGAAATAAACAAAACAGAAAGAACAATTTTCCTAAAGTGCTGAGTGAGTTGAAATTTTGTTAGGAACTGATTACAACAGTAGCCTGTAACGCTAGTATGTTTCCTCTTTTGTCCTCAAGTGACACTTCCGGTACACCTACTGTACTACAAGTATATTCTGGCTTCCTCTTCCTGTTTTTTTTTTTTTTTTTTTTTTTTTCTTTTTTTTTTTCTTTCAAATTAGGCTACTGTATAGGGATATTTTGCAGGATTAATTTTCACAGCTGTTATAATCTTGAGCAGTTTTGTGGTTTGTATTATTTGAGGGTTCTAACGGCTACACATGAAACCTTAATTGCGGCTTTAAAAATATTTTTTGCCAGCGTTTAATTTTATGGTTATGATGTTAACTGCAAAAGTGCAAAAATAAAATCCCACAAAAATTTCCCACTCTACAGGATTTCAGTTGAAATCTGCACCGCCCTCTTGTAAAAAGATATTCCACAGCTGGAGTATGTATTTTAAATGGAACAGTCCCATTGGGTAACTGCCAGGCAGTGGCGGCCAAGAAATCCCAAATTTAGTCGTCATAGCTCGAAAAAGTGGGGAATTTGGGAAGCTCCTTCCCAGGAAAGTTGACCATTTGGAGGGAAACTTGGCCATTTGGAGGGAAATTTATACATAAGATATAGTGGGAAATCTTTTAGAAATGCAATTATCTTCCCGTCAAATTTACATTTTTTCAAGCCCTGTTAGTCATTGTCACTGGATTAACACATAAATTTGAAATCTTGACAAAAAATTGTGAATTTTTTATGTTATCAAGTAATATTTTCTTATCCAAAAATAGAGTTGGAGAATCAACTCCACTCTAAGGGTTATTTCT
This sequence comes from Ophioderma brevispina, assembly GCA_023653785.1. Classification (NCBI taxonomy): domain Eukaryota; kingdom Metazoa; phylum Echinodermata; class Ophiuroidea; order Amphilepidida; family Ophiodermatidae; genus Ophioderma; species Ophioderma brevispina. The sequence goes on from JAMKCH010008364.1 coordinate 49,702, forward strand.
GAATGTTTATCTATGTATAACAGTCTACAGACGAGGGTGAGGTTTGTATGTGGGTCATGGGAACATCCATGACCGAACCACATCAAAGTGCCCAAATCAGTAGCCTGTAGGTTTATTGCTGTACTTACTTGCCTGAGTTGCCATATTGAATTAGGTTTGGCCGCCATCTTCTGGTAACTACATAGGAAATCCACACCCCCTCTTTGTAAAGTGTGAATTCCTCCATGGGGGTAGTAAAGATTTTGAATGGAATGACAAGATAAGTTCATGTGAATACATCTGTGGAGGATTGAGGCAGTCTTTCACCGAGGGCATATTAATTGAATTTCAATTGAAATATTCCATTGTTTCAGGCAGTGGCGGCCAAGCCTTATTCATTATAGCAATTCACCAAAAATGTCAAAAGAAATTACAGCATTACGGAGTGCAAACCACAAACCAATTTGGGTGCTTTGATGTGAGTCGGTCATGGGTGTTCCCATGACATACGACCTCGTCCTCGTTTGTTATTAATACAAAAACAAAATTCAAAGGGTTTTGGAATAAGAAAATATTCCTTGACAACATATAAAAAAATCCGAATTTTTCGTCAAGATTTCGCGTTTACGTGTTAAACCAATGGCGACGTCTGAAATTGGGATTTCTTGGCCGCCCTCCCCTGCATTGTTTATACCTTGTCGTCATTTCTACACACTCAATGTGTCACTATGTTTGTGTCCAAATTAGGGAGCGGTCATTATTTATGCCAGGGGGCAGAAGGTGTTTTGAATCAACCCCACAATGCATTGTAATGAGCCTATATTGTACCGTACTAAACACATATGGGATAAAAGAGTTGAAGAAGTTTACGAACCACAAGGCATTTCAAGATCATGCAAAAAAATCCCTTGCTTGCCCCTTATGAGCTGAAATGAGTGTAAAATTCAAGGTTTTTATGTGTTAAGAATAGAATTTTGTGGGATCACATGACCTTATGGAAGGGAAATTTCTCCAAACCAGTGTATTTGGGATTGAATCAATACACCTTCTGGCCAGGGGGAATTCCACCCTTTTTTCTTTGAAAAAATTTGCATACCCCTTTGCTCCATTCCAAATATTTCACACAGTCTTATTTTATGAAATTTCCCTATTTATCCAGTATACATATTCCCTCTCAAATCCTCCATGCCCCTCTGGCATAAAAAGTGACCACTTCCTTACATTGTATCCCTAAAAAAATGTCCCAACTTTGTACTTATCCTGCCAAATCAGATTTTGCAAAATGGGATGCCAGATTTGATATGCCAAGCTGCAAAATGTAATTCACTTCTTTGCAATGTTTTGTCCAGGTTTTTCAGCATCATTTTAAAAAAATCTGAAGTGGGGTTGGAGTCACATCAGAGGGTGTATTGAGCCAATCCCACAATGCACCATTTTTGGGAAATTTCACCTCAACAAGGTCATGTGATCCCACAAAAATCCTATACTTAACACATAAAAACTCTTACTTTTACACTCATTTTAACCCACTTAGGGAATTTGTTGCTTGATCATAGAATGGCTTGTGATTCTTAAACTTTTTGAACACTTTTTATCCCTAAGTACTGACATGTGTTTAGTACAGTATGGTATAGGCACATTGCAGTGCATTGTGGGATTGATTCAAAACACCCTCTGGAGTCATCAAGATCCAGCAGACAAACCCTTCAGCCACTGGGGGGGGGGGGTTGATGGTCAGTCTGAGGATCCTACCCGGGGATCCTAAAGAGATGACCACCAGCATTGACCTCACACATTTTGAAATCCTTGTCACTGGTTCTATTCCATAAATACCAGTTTGGATTTTGTTGAAATTGTGCAATATCAAGGCAAGTAAGCCACACGCCATTCTTGCACTAACCACTACAAAATCAATTACCATCATACACATACCGCACAATCAAATTATCAATGTGTTATTAACTAGAGCCCATCACCTTGTCACTAATGATCTTGTTTGTCAAATCTCCTTATTTGAATTCCTTCTTTTGTGTGAATTGGTCGGGCACGCTTGGCACCCACTGCTCCTTCTTTTGACACCAATCTGGTCAAGGGATCGTAATTGCGTGCGACAACTTGTTGTTTACACAACCGCTCGACCGAATCGAAAGTAGTTTGCGGACACAATGGAAATTCGCTGAGTTGTCATTTAACAATATTCCGGACCTTGATTGAAGTCCTTCACTAACCTGGTTGGCCATGGGACACTGACTAATACAGAGAAAGAAGTAAAATGTCGCAATCTTGAGCAATCCCTTTCTGTATTCAAGATTACTAATCTACAAAGATTGTCAGAGATTCTGGGCTAGCATTTTTTCATTGTTTGTCCTGTAGTTTGGGCCAAAACTGTTTTACCATTTTCAAACAATGTCAAAAAGCTAGTAAAAAAGTCATGAAAATAAGAATTTTTGTTTTATAACCTCCTTTTCTCCACCAATGAACTAAGTCCCATGTGATATGATTTTGTCTTCAAATGAACAAATATTGGCAGGAAAGAGCGAAACTCTTGTAAACCACTCCAAAATGAGTGGTTTTGAACTTTAAGAGCAAATTTCGACTCAAATAGAGTGAAAATCACTCCAAATAACCCCTCTTTAAAGTAAACTGCACTATTTTGCATTTAGAGAGTACTGGTATTTGTACAGGGTTTTACTATGATTGAGGAGTCCAGGTGAGGGTTCCCCCATTCTGTCCAAAATTTCATATTTTAATTAAAGGTCCATGGCCCGATCGCTAATAGCTTCGTCCCCATGAGCCCCAGATTTTACTGGAAGTGGTCAAACAATTTTGGTACAGAAAAAGCTGCTATTTTTCTCATTTACCCTGTGAAATCTTAGAGCCAAAGGATGTTTGGTTTGGAAGTTATGAGCGAAAATGTGCCCTATTTTGGTCGACCAATATTAATTCTACACAGTACTCTATGGGGCTTAGAAAATCATGTTTTTAGCTCTCGTATCAAAACGGATTGAAATATCGGCGCGAAACTTTACAGGTGGGGTTTTGGAGTGAAGGCCAATCTATCAAGATGAAAACTTCATATCCTTAAATCGGGCCATCCCCCTTTAAACAAATAGTATGTACTGTACTTAAAATTATTTGTAAAATTGTGTCAAAGTTGAAGTCCCCAAATGTTGTCCCTCTGTCCACCTCCTTCACCCACACTGAAAAATTAGAGCTAAAAACCTAGTACAGCAATGTATAAGTAATTTTGCAACTCTTTGCTGCATTCGATTCAACCACCCTCTTGGCAAATATTATGCTGTCTTTAGACTGTTTTTGGTGGATGCAGATCTACTATTTATTTTAACAGAATTGTCTCATGTGCACCAGTAGCGTACTGACTGGGAAAGTTGCCCCCTCTGGCTCGAAAACATGGGTTGATATGGACCAAAATATGTATTTTTGTCCCTCTTCTTAAAAGAATTTTGACCAATTTCAACCTAAATTTTGGCAAATTCGGCAATTTTCTCGCACAACACCCGCATTTCATCAAGTTCAAACTTAATTGGAGCAAATCACCAAGACGACTTGCAAATTCTTCCCTTCTGGCGGATGATTTGGGAATTTTGCCCCATCCGGAGGGACTGCTTCAGTACACTGCTGATGTGCACTTTGAATTTGATTTCAGTTTTTCCTTCAAAATTTCTTCTCATCCACCATATTCCATCAATACAGTGTTCTTAAGCAATTGGACAATAATCATGGCAGTGTGCCAGGACTTCAAAAGAGTCTGCATCTATTACCGTTATGAAGTAAACAATCGGGAATGCCTCGGACAAAACACAAGGGCATTTGTATTGGCAGATGTTCAAGAGACTATTTTTCATTTCACCTGAGCACTGTAAAAACCTTGGAGGGAAATGTGTGTGCTTAATTGAGATGTTGTCAGCCAACTCTACTCCTGGAGCATACCAAGTAAAGGGATATAGCTAATGTTAGGCAAAGGGGTTTGTGCACCAGGTGAATAGTTGGTTGAATATACATCAATTTTGCTACACAATGTGTGTCTATCAAAATGAAGTCCTCGGTATTTGTGAAATGTTGACATTCGGTCAGAATTTAGATTACTATAGTATTAGAGTCCCAAGTAAAACTACAGAAGAGCCTAATCGATTGCATTTTTGATAGGCTTAGGCTATAAATGCTCATATTCTTAATACAAATATTTTGAAGGAAATACCTCTGTTTTTTTGCAAAGTGACATTTTTCACATATTTTTCGTAAAGAAACATCTAGATGAAATATTATTTTGCCTATTCTCATCTCGTAGTCACAGTTCGTTGACCTCTGTACACATTGACTATATTATACCAAACTGACTTTACATACTAGGGATATACTTAAACATTGCCCTACAAAGTTGAAGGAAAATTCTACCACAAACCAGCATATTAATCCTCCAGTACACATGCACATAGGGTATTGAACCGTGCCCCCTGGCTGTGAGACTTAAATCATTTCTTGCGTGGGATTCAACACTTGGCCTCAGTGACAGACGCAGGATCATCATATCTCGTGTTCAAATCAGAGCTGTTTGGGGTTGCCATGGTGATTCTGCGGTAAACAATTCCTTTCTTTGGCAAATTTTACAATTCACGGAGTCAAAGGCAAACACATAGGGCTTGAAAGTGAAATTCAGTAGAGCAGAAATTCACCTGTTTATACATCATGTAAGAGTGCTTGTTTGTTGTTTGTTTCTGGGTTCAAGAGTCCATCCAGAAAGTTTTTTCCTGTTTACTGTAGCAACTTCACAAACAGAGATTCATTCATGCCAAACTTTTCAAGAAGAATATTGTTTGTATATTTGGTACTAGATGAAACAAAGACTGAATTCTTTGTCATTAGCCTGTGTCAGATCTAGGGGTTAGTGACTTTGTTTCCCACAAAGAGCCTGCAAAATCGAGATGGAAAAGTACATGTTCTGATTTCCATGGGATGATATGAGAAAAACATCCAGAAAATGCATAGCAATGTGCCTATACTGTACTCTGTCCCGTGTAAGGGAGAGCGTGGCCTTAGGGAGAGCATGGCCTAGCGGTTAGGGTGCTTGCCTCTGGCGCCAATTTACCATCAAAATTCCCGGGTTCGAATCCCTGTGGGGTCGTGGCACTTGCTGGGATTTAATTCGGGACTACCAATTCTGGATTTGATCTGTATACCAGCTATTGATTAAATACAGAATTACCGCTCTCCTCCATGGTCCACTTGGAATTGGGCAAATGGATCATGAAAGCATCCCGTCCTTCGGAGGGGACATTAAGCTGTCGGTCCCGTGTACAGAGAGTCACAACTGTACATGTACATCGCAGTCAGTGTCGAATAAGAGTAGGGTGTAAACCCCTGACTGTTCCCAATCCGCCCCAGCCTCAAATAGCGGGCCATGTTAGGAGCGTCCGTATCATGGATACACGCGGCCCCGGATAAGCGCACTAGCTGAACTAATCCTGACACCACCACAAAGCCATTACCAATGACTTGTGGATACGAGCAAACAAAACTGTACTCTACTAAACACATATAATCAGTACTTAGGGGTAAAAAGTGTTCCAAAGGTTTAAGAACCACAAGACATTTCATAATCGTGCTAAAAATTAGTACTAACGCTTTGTGGGCTAAAATGGGCATTTAAAGTCAGGGTTTTCATGTATTAAAGGCACTAGTGATTTGCTAAAGCAAAATATCGAAAAAATATCATCAAAAATCAGATTTTTGTATAAGTACAGATACCCCAACATATCCTGCAAATGAGAAGGCCAGAAGCAACCTAATAATGACAAAAAAATTTGTCATTACTGTCCGTACGGACACTTGCTACAACACGTTAACTGAATGGATAGTAGTATCTTTGAACACTGCCGTTTTGTTCCTTTGCTGTCAATTCTTCAGTTGGAAAAAGTAACTTATGAGAATTCCATAGCCTTATCCTTCGCTTTTAAGCTATTCCTGCAAATTTCAAATATTTTGACTCTTTCGGATGAATCACTGATAGTGTCTTTAAGAATAGGATTTTTGTGGGATCACATGACCCCATTGAGGTGAAATTTCCCCAAACTGGTGCATTGTGGGATTGACTCAAAACACCCTCTGGGCAATATCGACCAGAGACATAGTAAAAAAAAATGTGTGGTCGACCACATTTGGAGATGTTTTTGTTCATAAAATCAAAGTGAAACGTGCCTTAAACTTCACTGGGGTTTTTTTTGTGCTATCAAAATCTCAATTTTGGATGGAGTAAAGGGAGGGGACGAGGTTGTCAATCAGGTAACCCACTTTAAGGTAGGGACAAAGTTTGGTAGGGCCGTATTATACTTGGATCTGCACTTAATAGTGAGAATCGTTTATTTCAAAAGTGAAGGGGCCATGGCATTATTTCTTATACAGAGATTAAACCTGGTTCATCATGTGGTTAGGTTACAATTTGGTTACACTCTAGTAGGATATGATTGTTCCGTAAAGACTTACAGTAGGACAATTAATATATAGCCCAGTACCTCCTGCCCTCTCCCCCTGTTTCTGCCACCACTATCTTGAAAGGCACCTTCTTAAGAAGCATAAGAAAGCATTGCAATGCAGCAGTCCAGATTCTCATGTTGAGTTTCAAGGGTGGAATTTTTCTCATATAATCACTCCTTTATTTAATCACCTCATTTGTGTTTACCATTGCAGATAAAACAGGAGCCAAGCGCTTCAGATATGGTAATCAGCGATGATGACTTGGTCACGTCTTCCGTACGAGAACTAAACAGAAGACTGCGCGGCCTTCCAAAAGAACAGGTGGTGTCGCTAAAGCAGAGACGGCGAACGCTCAAGAACCGCGGCTACGCAGCCAACTGCCGAGAGAAGCGGGTGTCGCAGAAGGAGGAGGCTGTAGTCGATCAGATCAACTGAAGCAGTAGTGAAGAAGTTGGGCGGCGGAAAACCTCATCGCAGAAAGCCGCTCTCGAACAGAATTCAGTTGAATACAATGCCCGCTGCAGTGTGCGCAGAAGCTAACCCAAAGAAGGTCAAAATCGCTACAAGTCTGCCCTAAAAAAATGCAAGGGGACAGTAACAGTCTCGGAATGGCCATTTACGAACAGCTCTCGAGAACTGGCGCCAAGCACGAGCGGTGATCGGAAAAAGGCACATGGAGGTGTAGATTTACCTTCGGATTAATGAAATGTTATCGTGCATATGTTGGGGTTGATGACACGGGCAATTTGTCTTACGTTGATGACACCATCAAGTGCACTTCTTAGAGGAAGTTTCACCCAATTTGAAGGGAGTTTTCCTTAACCGACCCATCTGACACACTTTTTTGCTGACACTACTTAATGAAATTTCGGAAACTCTTAACCGGAATAAAGCTGTTAATTCCGTTAGGTTCCGAATTCATAAGTGTGTCGGATGGTCAGGTTACGGAAACTCCCCCATTTGAATGTAATTGATATTTTGTGTGATATAAATGTACAATGAATTAATGACTGAATGTATGGCGTAACCTATTGTACATGAACAAGTTACATCCACCTCATATATTTGTGACTGTTAATTTTCATGCTTGTTGCCCCTGTTGGAAGCAAGTGCAATTTTTTTCAGAACATTTAGAACAAAATGTTCTTTATGCAAATTTATAACACATTTTTTTTTAATATATTTGAGAAAATGACAATTTACTGGCAGAACTGTATTAGAATTTTCCAGGATTATTATTGTTGGTGGTTCAACAGATAAGGGTGATGACTTGTAAAAAAAATTTAATAAATTTGCAGCTGTTTTTAAAAATACTGACCTGTGTGAGTATGACATTTTCTGATGCAAAAATGTGCATTTATTTTCATACTCCCATGCATGTACAATAATTTTATAGGGGAGACACCAATTTGCAGATCCCACCCTCCTCTATAGAAGCACGATTTGATTGGTTACTCAAAGGCCCATCTCATTTTGTGTCCTGTAATAGGCCATCAGACACACTGTATTTTCCAGTTAGTAATTGCTCAGAGGATTAAGGAAATTATTCATGATTCTGAATATTTGGAAACTTTGGTATGGATGGAAAGCTTAAGTAACGTAGATTACCTATAACCAAAATAAGTTGAAAATTGTCCACATTTGTTGAGTATTTTGCCCTTTTAATTTCGCGCCCAATAGCTTACTCGCAAACGATTCCGACAAATCCACATCGCAGGCAAAATGTGACGTCAAAGTGAAGACCATCCATAATTTTCGTCGTTGTGACCATCATATCGCAGTTGTTGCCACTTCAATAATAATTAAACACAACGAAATGAAACACATATGTCATTCTGTAACTTTTTTTCTAATTTTATTATATACTTTCATTAATCCATCAATATTACAGTTGTCAGCACTAACAATTCGAGGAAACACGATGTTTGGCATCACTTTGACGTCACGGTTGGGGCGCTTTTGATCATGAAGTCCCGTGGGCGAAAAATCCGCCCGTTTTCTGCGTATGTCAAACCCCAAGCAAAATTAAAAATCCTCTATTTTGTTAATTTTACATCAATTGGGTAATTATTTTTTCGGAATTCGTGATGTATGTACATATATTTTTATAATGTAAGTCAAACTGAGCTTGAACAAAACTCTTGACATATTCCTTTAAGTGTAGCATTTACCGAGAGGGCAAGGCCACAAAATATATTAGTCCAGCGGTAGAACCCATAGGCCCCTTGTTATGACCATGCCCAAAACTCACAAATTTTTGATGGTTTCTAGGCAACATCGACTTGCTGATTCCAATCCGATGATCAACTTTGGCTCCTTGAGCTTTTTAGATGGGGGGGGGGAAATATGCAGGGGTAAATTTGTAATGTTTCATACATGTTAAAGTGTATACACATGTTCACTGGTTCGATTAAGGATTAAAAAAGGTATAGTTTTGCTATATGCTACAACTACTTGCATATGCACACAGACCAAAAACTCTTCAAGCTCATCATGGGGGAAAAATATTTAAAATTTTTTTCAAATTCGGTGTCAATTTTTTATTAGGTATGTTACACAACAGGGCCACCAAATAATAGTGTCAGCTGTAGAACCCATAGGCCCTTTAAGCTGCACAGACTGCACAAAATGTTTTTTTTATGGTTTCTAGCAACATCGACTTGCTGATTCCAATTCTCGATGATGCAACTTTGGCAATCCTTGAGCATTTTGAGATGGGGGGGTAGTAAATATGCAGGGGTAAAATTGTCAATGTTTCATACATTGTTAAAAGTTGGATACACATGTTCAGCGTGTTCGACTGAGCTGAGGATGTGAAAAAGGTGTATAGTTGCTATATCTAGGACACTTACTTCTAACACATTACGCTTAAAATGGTTCAAGGTTACCCTGGGGTAAAATTTTGAATGCCCCGATTTCTTTCAAATAGAATCAAATCTTCAAGCTGTTGGATTTAATGTCAAATAAATGTCTGCATTTTGTTTGACTTTGGGATAATTATGGGGGAATATTGATAGGCCCCATAGGGTCTATGGGGACCCAGCACTTGAGCCTCTGCTAAATACTTTTGACGCCGATTACATTAAAGCAATATTCATTCTGGTGTAACATGCCAATACGCACAATTTGACCACCAATTTGAAACAAATGGGATTATTATACCGGGAGGATGCAGTTTTCCTGAAATGGAAGGAATTTCTTCCCTTTGTTAGTCAAAAAATTTCAAGCACTTTATTATTTTTCACCATCCAACCGTGTATTTACGTCAGTTTTGGATCATGTGTCTAATTCGCACACTTTTTCCTTCCACATGCAAAAGCACTGGCATCCTGACTATAAATATTTCCCATGATGACCTGAACAAAAGAGTTTATGGTCTGTTGTGAATATGCAGAAGTTGTAGATATAGCAAACTTAGACCTTTTAAAATCCTAATGATAGCTGAACACTTGTGCATACAACTTTTAACCATATATGTATGGAAACGTTTACAAATTTTACCCCTGTATATTACCCCTTCCCTAACTCAAAATGCTCAAGGATGCCAAAGTTGCATCATCAAGATTTGGAATCAGCAGGTCAATGTTAAAAAATCCTTAGTAGTGATATACTCTGTAAACCTAGAAGTACAAAGTAATCAATAAACTCCCACACAAGTCTCACAAGGAATGCCTGGTATTGGTTGACTTGACCAGTATTTTGTGTATCAGTATAAGAGATTTGTTTTGTTCGTACATCATGCGCTGTGTCTTAATCGCCCGCGATTTAGACTGCGCCTAAGAGTGTATAAGCGCGTTTGGTAGTAAGGCGCGATAATGCCGTGCAGCGCATCGATTAATTTACTTTGTACTTCTAGGTTTACAGAGTACAGGTCATTTAGCGATTAATAAATATCAATTTCCTTATTTTAGCCTATTGTAATACTAAGTCAGAACATTTGGTTCATAGATTGTACAAAAAAGTAAGTTTCCTTTGAACTCTGATCAATTCTTTTATAAGAAATTAAAAAGCAACTGCAAGTTAAAAATATTTTTCTTTAAATGCATCATGCCATTGGGGAAATGCCCAAATAAGTAAGTACACAGAACACATACCAAAACGGATGTGCAAAGGAGAACAGGGCAGGGAAAGCATTAGTAAGGGTTGAAAATCTAGGCCAAAACCCAAATAAAGTCCTTTGTGTACAATTCTCTTTTTTAGGGAGGGGTCAGACTGCTCAATCCTTACTGGTTAACTTTTAAGGAATTTTGAACAAGCTGCCAAATTTCTTGTCCACTTCCAGGGCAACTCCTTTAAGAACAATACAGACACACTCATCCAAACAATTGTTTCCGTACCAACTCATTTTGGGTGGGCCGAGCTAAAGCCGTCACCAGAAATCTCAAGTTTATGAAAAATTCTCATTACCAATTTTAAAATGGATGGGGTAAAATAAAGTCAGAAAATTCTACCTTTAGAGTGTATATGCCCTCTTTGTCAGTGACCTTTTCGGGTGGGTGGTTTTAACGTCTGTCTGATACGTCAGCAGTTTTTTTCTTCCAATGCAGTACTTGTGGGAAAACCGATGACACCTAAATTTGTGAACCATATCGTGGATAAACTAAGCTCTACTTTGACAAAGCCCAATGCACCCTTCATTTTTATGTGCTGTGTTTGTTTGGTTGGACCTACTTTGGTCATGCCTCAAAGTGTCTCTTTTGACACTTCATAAAGATTCTATCATCAATCAGGAGTATGATGATCGTAGCAATGGTGAAAGGTGCAAAGAGAAGTCCAGCTGATTCGGCGTTTCCCCTACTTGTTCTCCTTCACTTGTGTCATGATTTTCACTTGTTGTGTCACCCGCTATTATAGCAGAAAGACATTACTTTTCCTCTATGGTGAGGTGCAATATGTTCAGTTTAACTTAAAGACCAAAGTTTCCCGTTTTCTAAATAGCTGATTCTGTTTTCTTTTCCGTTTTCTAATTAAAAGCCTTAATTTATGCCATTCTAGGGAAACATTTCAATTTTCTTAAACTTAAAACACAACAACATTATTTAAACTAGAAACACCAGGAACAAGCACACAGGAAATATGTCCAAATTTGGCATTAGATTTACCGGGCGATTTTGGTGAATTCAACGAAAATGAAGTTTACTAAGGTAATTTTGGGCCAGAATTTCAGGAGATTTTAATGCATTTTGCAACTAAAATTAGTTGTAGGATGAATTTGAACCATTATTTTGTGTCAAAAATCAGAGATAACTGGAAAAAATCCCAGGGTTTTTTCAGGACATTCGGGTTTCTCCAAATCTGTGTTCTAAACTCGCAATTCTGTGAATTTTCTCCGTTTTGCGTAAAAAGGAAAACTTTGGTCTTTGGTTTAATCAAAACAAAAGCCTAACAATTTGCAAATGGTACGCTCCTTATTGACACCAAACTTGGCCACAAGGCGGCTTGCGAGGAGGTACTAAAACTCATGACCCTTAGGGTGGATGACTTTTGGGTCAGAGGTCAAAAAGGGTCAAATTTGAAAGATGCTCAATTGGTACAAATAGCTATACCATTTTGTTTGTCTTTAGTAAGCATTTTGTATAGTCATTGTGACCTTTCATTGTGACCTGTGGTTGAGGGTCAAAGGTTAAAAAGGGTCAAATTTGAAATATGTTGAAAGAATAGAAATAGCTATGCCTTCATGTTTCTCTCTTGTAAAACGTGGCCAAGTTTGGTGTCATTTGGCTTGCAGTTGAAGGGTCAAAGTTTTACCTTGGATTTTTGTTCTTAATTTTTTGGAGAGAGTGGAATTTGGAATTCCATGCATCTGTAGCTGTTACCAATTTAATTCAGAAGTTGATATCACAATATATTCAAAGCAAGTGCCCCCCCCCCCCGGTTAGAACCTGGCACCATATGCAACAGATTGCAAACACTGCAACCCCAAGACTACATTCTTTAACATTTAGTGCCCATACAAGAACAACTTAATGCTCCGCCAATCAGGGATACTTTGGCAAACGTAATCTTTTTTCTCCCTGCCACTCTTGCAGTGGCGTAACGAGGCAGTCGATCCCGAGGGGGCAAAATTTCTAAGTCGTCCCGCCAGAGGGGGAAAAATTCCTAAGTCGTCCCGGTGATTTGCTCCAATGGAGTCTGAACCTGACGAAATGCCCGCGCAGCGCCCGTAAAAGTGGCGAATTAACTTTAATTTTTTCAAATTTAAAGAGACATGAGGAGATTTCCAGAAAGAAGCGCCCCCAATTTTTGTCGAACCCCGGTTTTTTGCATATTTGGAATGCTTACCAATGTATTAGATCACACCTGAAGTGAATAAGCCAAATACGCCGTCTTTATGTAATAAGTTTGATGATTTAGTACTTTCTGTCGTGCACGAAAGAAAGTCAAAGCATGGTTTTCTATGGGGACGATTGCAATATATAGCAGGCAAGTTCAAAACAAGGTTTGTGGTTTTCTTTTGTACTTGTTTGTTCAATAAACCTTCGAAACGTTCTCTGTAGGTGGTCTACGACCGATCCAGTGAAAATTGAGAGAAATTTGTATCCTCAAAAAATCTCCTCCTGTCACTTTAAGCTGAAATTGGCCGAATTCCGTAAAGAATTTGGAATGAAAAATGCAATATTTGGGCCATATCGTCCTGCTTTTCGAGCCAGAGGGGCTACTTGCCCCCCCCCCCCCGGTCAGTGTAATGCCACGTCACTCTTGTTTCACCACTGTCTTGTTCTGTTGTGGATATTATTTACTATTTCAATCTTTTCACTTAATAGTCTAAATATTCAATATAGGGGGGGATTACTTTTTGTGAAATCTTTATCATCCCCAAAACTAAAATGGTGTTTCCACCCAACTTATAACCTGTATTTTTCTCTATTTTGTAAAGGGCCAACACAAAAATACTTTTTTTAATTTAAAAATCATTAAATCTGAATGATTTGTCCATTTTTAATACGACCGTAATTGTGTTCTATTACAACAAAGTCCCAGAGAGTACCTACACACTGTTTTTTTTCCGTTTACCGCTACAAACCATATTTTAGCCAGTGGCTGCGCGACTCTTTTTCTGGGGGGGTGTCAAATGTGGGGGCAAGGGAAATCTCTTGGGGGGGCAAATGAATTCTGGGGGGGCAAATATAAAAATTTGAAATTTTTCAATCACCATTTTGGCCCAAAATCGCTGATTTTTGGCCCCAAATCACTGAATTTTCCCCATATCCTTCATTTTTTCTTTTCGACCAGGGGGGCAAACTGGGGAAAGAAAAAAAATACAATGGGGGGGGGTGTGAAAGTGCCTCCCCATTCCCCCTGCGGCGCCACTGTTTTAGCCTATAGCGGAATGGGAACCAGGTCAGTCAAAATATTTTGCAGAGGGGATGAGAAAAAATACAAGCTTTACAATGATACCTAAAATCTCATTTGATGGGTGGAAAGGTGGGGTCGATGTGAGGATCAGGTGGTGCCCCTTTAAATATATCAAGTTTCAGTCAAAGTTTTTTTTTCTCTCTTATATAATAATTATAATTTCATTGATGTTTGGACAATCTCTGCATTATATTTTACTTTAATAATTTCCCTAATTGTTTGTTTGTGTTTATTGATGTTTCTGTGTGCCTTATTATTCATTAGTGCTGTAAGTTTATTTTTGTTTTAACTGTGCAAAAATTTTCAGTAATGTTTGAACACATACAGGACAAAATCTGCTTCCATATGCTTTCAGTTTTGTCACATGTCTTTGCTTTTATTGATAATGGTGTTCAAGTCAAAATCTTAATCTTAAAACACTCTGTAAAAGACAAATTCCAAGCTGTGCTAGTCGAGGTGTCTGAAGTTTTTAAACTTAAAGGCTGAATTCAAAATTTTGGAGATATAATTGATTGGTGTAAATTAATTGAAAATTGTCAGCTCGAACTAAAGATAGTCACCTAAAATGCTCATTTTTTTTCCAAATTTAAGATGAATCGGATTTTTCGTTTTGAGCGTAAATATTTTTTGTAAGTGTAACAGACCAAAACCATATGATACTGTTTAATAACAACAATTCGGATCCGGGAATTTTTATAACAAAGGATTTATTTTTACCTGAAAGACTTCCGATTTGAGCTTATCATCACACAGTGTTTAGTATATGGACAGCATTACTTTATTGAAAATTGAGGGCGCCCTCCATCTGAAACTCTGAGTCAGCCTTTAAAGCTGATTAGTATTGTTTGGCTGAAAATCCCATTAAGTAAGTTGAAAGATGGGGAAATAAAGCAAAAATTTTCCCGTGTAAACAACTATTTACACTCTAAAAATTTCACATAATTTGTTTTTTGTTTTTTTTTTTTAATTTTTTAGTTTTTTAATTTGATTTTAAACAAGGCATTTTTAAAGTGCAGGATTTTTGTATGTGTTAACATGAAACAAGGTTTCTAAATGAGCTTTATTTTGGCACAAAAGCATGTATTTGTTATTGTCAATTCAAGGACCAACCCTTGGATGGATGACAAACGTGCTTTTAAAGAGGGGAGTTGAGTTGGAAGAGGGAGGGGAGGAGATAGGAAGCGGAGAATTTTTTCACAATTCACCGAGTAAGGTAAGCGATGAACTTTGTGATCGATTGCCATTTCTGAAGACCAGCGACTAATCACTAGTTTTACCTTTAAGGTGGATAAAAAAATATTTCTGACAGAATTATTCACAAAATTCCTTTGCTTTATGGAGGTGTTTTTACAGAGGCACGGCCACTGCAAAGTTTTTATTTGCTAGATACACTCACAGAAATTCATTCTTGAAAGAAATGGCTTGTTGTTTTCGTTTCGGTTTCTGCAAAAAAATGTATATTTCCATTATGATTTTCTCACTCAACTCGGCCAGACTCGGATAAGTCTCCAACACCTGTCATAATGGACAGCCTGTTTTATAAATTAAAGATTGACAACAGTGTCGTATATGTCAGAGTTGACACAATATTATAATGGATTTGATGCCGAATTGAAATCTACAGATGGCGATCGATCATCTGCGCTGTTAAAATCTTTATTATTTGCATCTATTAAAACATGGACTGGCATTCTCAAAGGAGTCTAACTTTAGACTCCAGGTTTACAGGCGCGGATCCAGGGTTGGGGCGGAGGGGGCGCGCGCCCCCCGTAATTCTGCAAATCTTGCAAATCAGCCCATTTTTGGAAGCTTTTGGACAAATTTCAGCCTTTCAGCCCCCCGTAATTTTTGGACATTTTTCAAATCCTGGATCCGCCACTTGGTTTTAACCAGGGTTCGTCCTACATGAGTGGACCTTTTTTTCTTCAACATAATAATAATAATGTGGATATATTTTGACCGCACAAATCCGCCTAAAAGGCGCTCAAGGCGCAGAGCAATAGCAGTTGACAATTACATAACAGTACACATACAAAAAATAAACACAACTACATGAAACAATGGTAAATAAGCACAGAAATGAGAAAAAAACCGTTAAGCAAAGGCTTCTTTCATCAGATGAGTTTTCAAAAAAGCCTTAAAGTGAGTCAGAGATGGTCTATAGTTCTAAAATCTAAGGGTCAGAGCATCAGAGACGTGGAGCAAGCAATAAAACACGCCTATCCCCCTACGAATTTGTATAACAGGTTTCACAAAGCAAAGACATGTTTTTGGAACGGAGCGTTCCGAGTGGGCTTGTATTGTTTGGAGAAGACAGTAATATATTCTGGCGCAAGACCATTCAGTGACTTTAAAAGCAATAACAGCAGTTTGTACATAATTCTATAATCAACCCGCAACATGTAACTCCTTCAAAACAGGATGAGATTAGTGTCTCTTCTTATTTAAAGTGAACCACGCGTCAGCGGCATTTTGAAAGTGGTGATATAAAAGTAAGAAATTCCTCATGGATGGGGTCGGAATAAGCCATCCATGAGAAATTTTTTTACCTATTACGTTAAAGTTTCATACTATGTTGAAAGAGAAAAGGTCATTATGGTAGGACTAACCCTGGTTTAAACCCAAAACTAAAGTTAAACGCCCCCTTTGAGAATACCACCATTGTGTTTCCATCCCTAGTTTTAAATTTTGTCTTTCAGAAACCCTACTCCCAGGTTTGTCTCAAACAATAAAGATCAGAGGCTATTTCTATGCAAAATCAGCCCTTAGGCACTTCCTTATTTCTTTCCAGCCCTGATGGCATTTGTTGCCCGTAGACAGGTTTTTGCCTCAAGATCATATCAGAATTCTTCTGATGTCAGCATTTCTGAAAATGATTTCTGATAAACAATCGTAGAAATCGTTGTTGGAATGACTTTACAAATTTTGCTCTTGCACAAAGGTTACTGCTGGAAAGTTAATTTCTTTTAACTCAGTCTTGTTTCAGCCACTTAATACTTTTGGTAGTTGACATTTGATTCATAAAATATTTGTTAGAGCCTTTCACATTAAAAACTTCTCCACAAAGTCTGCGTTGTGTTTACAAGTAAGAATATTGTGACTGAACAATTTAGCAAAAGATTTAAGTTACATTTCAGAATCAAATTTGTATTCTGTTGGTCAGTGTGATGTCACAATTTGGAATTCTGCCGCCTGATTGGTCAATTACGGCTCTTCCAAGTTACTCCCTGGTGTGAAAGATAACATTTGGATTGAATGATGAAGTCAACAAAATCAGGCTTTGCAGCAAAATTACTCACTGAAATAACTTCTGTTTACACAGTATCATCAACAATGACATCCTGATCAGATCAAGAATTGATTAAAAACAAGAAATCTTCCAGCACTCCATAGACTGTCCATAATAAGTTTCATGGCAGTTGCAGGAGCGTGTGCCAAATTCAACAACTGCGACCAACAGAATTGAAAATTTAGCTTTCAGGCCGAGGACATCTGGAACACTTTGTTCAATATTTATAATATTGGATGGCTTGCGGTTGGTAACACAAAAAATATCACCCTAGACTAGATTAAATATTGGTCGAGTTGAAGACGAGTCTGATATTTTCTTTGCGAGGGTGATGTTTTCTGTCATCAACAACAAAAAAACGATCAAATATTACTATTATTATGCAAGAAGAAACTGCAACTGACTTAACAAAATAGTTTTACAGTGGCATAAAAGCCAATAAAATGACAGTATTTGCTTGACGAGTTGCATGAACAAATGCTCGATATTTGTGCGTATTGTGCAGTGTTGGGCGGTACGCACTAGTGACACAATGGTACCACACGGCAGCTTCTGATGCATGATAATTCTATAACATCCAGGGTTTAGGGCAAAAAGGCCCCATCTGCAATAGCTGCCACATGTTAGATTTGGCAGGGTATAATACCTCCTGAGCTATTGTAGAGGGGCCTTCTTGCCAATAAACCTCGATAATATTTGCAACCACCCTCAAAGAAAACGCTTGCCCTCAGCAATGGACATTGATGACTTCAATAGATTGAACATCATTAATATTTATGAATTATATTTAATGCTGACAATAACAACTCGTGTTTATGACTACAGGTGACGCAGTCAGGATTTTGTTAACATTTCTCAGAGGGGCAAATGACAGTGAATAAATACTGTAGTATTAGTTTTGTATACTTGATAGTGTATTATGTAATGTTTCATCTGAAGGTTCTATATTATTAGTGCATGACACAAATGTGCGTTGAAATTATTAAAAGCGCTATCAGCAATTTTTTCAAATATAAACAAATCGTGTCCCCCTATTTTCCATCGAAGTGCCATTTTTTTGAACAATATTGGTATTGGAAGTTGTTGTATTAGGGTACCTCTTACATGGGAAAAAAGCAAGGGGGTACCCTAAAGCCCCTAGAAGTGGCTAGGCATAACACGTTGTATTTATCAAGCAGTGACGATTGTCTTTCTGCTTTGTTTAGTACTAAAAAACGTCGGGATCCGACTTGTTTTAGGTCTAGAAAACAGTCTAAATGGATCTTCAAGACTGCTGTAAAATGCTTTAGTTGTTGGTTTTCACAAGAACTGTAATATTAATTGTTGATCAGGACCAGCACTAGAATCTTAGAGCAAATTGGGCATTTTGAACTTTGGAAAAAAAAAGGAGTAGTGGCTTTAAGCGAACAAATTTTTTCAAAAATAATTATAAAAAGTTGTGCGTTTATGGAGAATTATGTGAATGTGTTCTAGGCCAAACATGGTCAGTGAAGTTCAAGTATTTATGTTAGGTATGTACAAGTTATCATAACATTTTGTGGAAATGTTTGTGTATGGTTATAAATATTTCTTCAGAATAAAGAGGTGCATGCTGGTTATGTAGCCGGTACCAAGTATGTATGTTGGTACGTAGGGATGACACATTTTTAACCATTTAGGGGCATACTAGACGGACTTACAGAGGAAGGCCTTGGGTCGATTTTGACACTTGGCCACGGATCTGTATTACAAGCGGTTAGGGAGCGATGTTGTAGCCTTTAATCGATCAAACAATTTTCTTTTGTTTAGGAAGGGAAGTCAGAATTTAGCAGTCTTTACAGAATAAAGTACAGTATCACATGCACTTTATTCCGTCGAGGCTGCTGACTTCTGAGTCGGATCAGGCAAAGTGGGGTCCTAAAAATGTACCAACCCTGTAAGTGCAGACACGGGCAAATGCCAAAAATCGAGCCCTGGTCTAGGAAGAGCTTGGGATTTGGCTACGCAAGGTAAATCAGGGCAATTCAGATGGAGAGGTTAACTTGGGTGATATGAGCGGGGAAACTACACAGCCAGCTTCTTTGTATGGGTACCTATGGAGTAGTCATGGAGTACCTACCTACATGCATGCACTGCAAAAACTTTAGTTTTATTACAATTATAAGGGGACTGGAATTATTAGGGGACTGTATCCACTGGTGTTGGTTTTACCCCATTTTGGTGTTAAATACCACCATGTTGGTGTTTTATTAATGCAAATTTTGGTGTTACAATGTATGATATGATACTGATTGGTGTTAATTTTACATCACATGTCAGTGTTAATATTTTTTAAACACAGCCGGTGCTGAATCGACACTACTTGTGTTAATTTAACACCCTCCTGGAATCAATACAGGACTGCATCCTCTGGTGTTAATTAACACCAAATTTGGTGTTAACATTTATATTTATAACATCTGACATTTTAGTAGACAATGTTGTAACTGCTTACCTCTAGCATTTCATAAGCAGATCACCAAGATGCATAATTAAAATAGTGAAGTCAACACCGAGTAGTGTTAAATCCAAAATTTCAACGTCGGAATCTAACACTGACAAACTTGACACCGACTTGGTATTAAATTTTTAACACCCCAGTTTTTGCTGTGTGTATACCACATTACAGGTTACAAAAGGGGGTATACCCAGAGTGTACACATAAGCATGGGGGCATTCACATTGAAAGGTGGTATGAGTATGTGCTGCCCATAAGACCGTAATTTCCAGGCCATTTTTCAGTTCCACAGACCCATTTTAAGCCTTTTCAAATTCCAGATAGCCCACATTTTATGTAAGAATCTGTTCATGACCAAATTTTACTTCAAATACCTCAAAATTTAATGGATATCAAGCTCCAAAAAAACCCCTTGTTTCTGACAAGAAAATAACCAAATTCACGTCTGGAGACAGAAATTTAATATCCCCAAATCAGTTTTACATTTACAGCCCCATATTTGAACATCTTGGTGGCACATACCTACCAAAAATGCTTCAACCCTCCATGGGGGAGAACATGTAACGATACTCCTCTAGTAATGAATTCAATTCTCAGTGGGGTTATTTTGGTAATTTTTCCATTAACATTTTGGCACATAGTTATGAATTTTGCCATAAGTCTATGTAGATTTTTTGATGATGCTCAACCTCAATATCACAATACTTATTTGAAAATTGAAGAGTGGAATATTTGTGCACCTCCCTAGGTGTAAAGTGTTTGTTTACAGGCACTGGACCTGTGAATGTCACTCTTGATTAGCTCCGGGTACTCCACTGTGGTGACCTTGTGTTTACGTCCACCTCATTTCTTGATACACTCAACTGCTAGTAAACATATCCTCTTGTACCCCAGTGGCATGTTTACTTCACAAGTCCTTAGCTGTAGGTACTGCATCAATAATGGTTCAAAGGTAGCTCCTTTGGAGTAAAACCACAACACACAGCAGGATTTTTACTCACGTTGTAACCCAGAGTTAGGCACCCCATGTGTACTCAAACTATACTCCAATGTACCCCTGATGCCCAATTTCGATGGCAGTACCCACCATTTAAATACTGCAAAGTGCTCAAAGCTCATTGCCACGGGAGTACACAGGCAGGTACTCCGGCATGGGCGGGACTAGTGGTTAAGGTACTAGTACTGCGTGTGTACCTAGGTGGATGATACCCACTTTTAGGCGGGCGATGTGGTTATCATCAGTGGGGTAACTCTAGTACTTCACCAGTTACGCCATGAAGAAGCTGGTTGTGTACACATGGAGTACAAGAAATAGTGAGTTGCAGCAAAACTAAGAATCTGTGTGTATATGTTGAAAACGGAGACCTTTAGGAATTATATGCGATATATGTACCTGTGTGTGTGGATGTAGATAAGTCGTTTATTCTTGATCAAACTAACAAGAACTCACCCGTCCAACAGATACCCTCTCGCACAAGCTGACGCAAGATGTCTAATACCTCCATGCATGTACTGAGCTTATTGTCCCAATGCCCATAGAGGTGCAATGTCTCCTAGGAAAATCCTAATAATCATAGTTGAATTTGAACGGGTTTACCTAAGATGAGAATGCGTTTATGTTGGTGATAGAAACCTCTGGTTGGGGTTTGTTTGTAAGTATATGAGCATATTTTATTAGCTTTTTGAGGAATTCACTTTGAATAAAGCTAAGCGAGAAAATGTAATCATTTTTGTATTCTTTATATCATATTGTCACCATTCAAATAATCATTTTGCTGAAGAGTTTTCGTATTTTAAACGAATATTATATTCTGTTTGATACTTATAGATGAGGGTACTTGTTTTACCCCACCCCCACCGAGGTCTACCTGCCCCGATTTCATTGGTATGGCATAGGGTCATAAGATATATTTAGCCAATCAATTCATGTAGAGAACTTAAATGTTTATTACAGATATAATGGAAGTGTCTATTTGATTGGTTACTCTGAGGTTATATCACTGCTTTAACAAAAATATCATGTAATGAGCCCATTAGAGCATACGTAAGAGGTGTTTAGACCTCAGGGTGTTCACTGAGGTCTACTGAGTACAATCAAAATAGCCTTCTCTATATCTTACAACCCTTTTAAGCTGTGCTTACCAGGTCTCGATTGTTATACTGATCTTAACCCTAGAATATACCCAATGAAATTGGCTGTTTTAGACCTCATGGGTTAAGTCTTGGCAGTGCACCACACTCTGTTTCCACCTTGAGTCGACCTAACGTTCTTTTGCATAAAAGTTTAAAATTGTTTGCAGATAATCCATAAGGAGTTCTGTAACACATACCCTCTACACACTTTTTTTCTTCTGACACACTTTTTTTCTGACACCAGGAATTTGGAAACCCTAATGGAATAAAGCACGTTTATTCCGAATTCATATGTATGTCATAAAAAGTGTGTCAGATGGGTCAGGTAACGAAAACTTCGGATCCTCTCTGATGTGTACATGGAAATAGCTTTGCTCTGGAGAAAAAATCCGAGGGGGTTGTGTATTTCAGCTGTCACACCACTGATGCAACAATACTCCATTATTTCCCCGAAATTGACGTCACATGTCACCTACATTCAGTTTTTATGGCAGGACACACCAACAATGTTTTTTTTTTTAACTCAGCTCCCATGATACTAATACCAACATTCCAATATATGTGGTATCTTCTCGGTACCCGCTCTTTTAAAACTGGTGTCTTGATACTTTAAGTCAAATCGGGCAAATACCTATTCAATTCCCGATTCAATTTCAGAAAACTTTTACAACTTGTGTCTTGATTACTTGTAATCAAATCTGTGCAAATACCTAGTCAATTCCCGATTCATTTATCAAAACTTTTACAACTGTGTCTTGATTACTTAATCAATCTGGCAAAGTACCTATTCAATTCTTGATTCCCTTTCCAAAACTTTTAAACTTGTCTTGATACTTTAATCAACTGGGCAAAATACCTATCAATTCCCGATTCATTTCAAAAAACTTTTACAACTTGTGTCTTATTCATTAGATCAAAGCTGGCACATACCTATTCAATTCCCGATTCAATTTCAAAAAACGTGTTACAACTTGTGTCTTGATTACTTTAATATCAAATCTGGCAAAATACTATTCATTCCCGATTCAATTTCAAAAAAGCTTTTACAACTTTGTGGTCTTTGATTACTTTAATCATCTGGGCAA
This sequence comes from Ophioderma brevispina, assembly GCA_023653785.1. Classification (NCBI taxonomy): domain Eukaryota; kingdom Metazoa; phylum Echinodermata; class Ophiuroidea; order Amphilepidida; family Ophiodermatidae; genus Ophioderma; species Ophioderma brevispina. The sequence goes on from JAMKCH010008364.1 coordinate 72,512, forward strand.
AATACCTATGCATTCCCGATTGCAATTCAAAAAACTTTTACAATTGTGTCTTGATTACGTTAATTCAAATCTGGGGGCAAAATACTATTCAATTCCCGATTCAATTTCAAAAAACTTTTACAACTTGTGTCTTGATTACTTTAATCAAATCTGGGCAAAATACCTATTTCACTTCCCGCTTCAATTTCAAAAAACTTTTAAACTTGTTCGTGAAGACATTTAATCAAATCGGTCAAAATTACCATTTCAATTCCCGATTCAATTTCAACCGTGTACCCCCTCCCCTTACCCGCAACAGAGAGACTGCTGGATTTGGATCAACGATGAACATGCACCCTCTGAAACTACAATATTTCTCATTAGACATTAGTGGTCAATGCATTGTACGCACCCAAAGGCACTGCCCGTCTGACCCTTATTCAAGCACATACTTGTCAATGCATGATTGATATGCAATACTGTTCATCACCATTGACCAGAAGTGGAACCCCTATGACGATTCATTACTTAGACATTCACCCTTGTTTTTTGGATCATAATACCCACCTAATTCTGTTGTGAGGGGCTTAAGGTCACGTCCATTGAGTAGACCTGTTTTTACCATTTTTTGGGGAGGTTGGGGAGTATGTTTTTCCATAATGTTTAAGTTGACTGAATAAGTACGATGTAACACAAAGAGTCTCTTTGTAGCTAGGGCCTATAGAAAACTTTCTTTTCAGGGGACCCTTCAATGTAACCTTTCATTGACCTTCTTCAAACCAGTGTACATTTCCCAGAATTTGCCAATTTGGTTTCCGATATGTGAATTGCACAAATGAATTGGATTGTCCTAATAGTGGGGGACTGTAGTGACCAGATCTTATGTGAGTGTGCAATCCGTAGTAAAATGTGAATTTTGGTACACAAGTACTTTATACATTGATAATCAAAAAAATTTGATGGAGCACTTGCCACACCCCCTTTCAGGGCCCCCATGCTGGATTTCAAGGTTACACAGGTAAATTTGTTAAAATGTTCCCGAGTGTGTTTGAAAAGCCACCATTATATCTTTTCTGGTTACAAGGATTCCCAAAAGGTAAATAGTTTTATACTACCTGTGACTTTAGTTTAGGAATTATTGGTTTGTAAGGTTCAAAAATTAAAAGTTGCTCCAATTTTTTGTAAAATGTGGTTCAAATTGGTTGGTTTAGCTAATGAATGAAATATAGGGAAGATTTTGAACTATCTTACGTGTCCTGGTTATTAACCAAATGGCGATAGAGTCAACAGCTATTGGCAGCTATTGGATTTATTGACCTGTGACCTATTTTGTTGTTGGATAACGTGAAAACTAAGCACAACCATATAGGCAAACTATTCCTTATTTCACTCCTTTAAGGTAGGGAAACAATATGCACCACAAATATTACTGAATTCCCACAACAAAAAGCGCCTTAACTTTTGACCCGTGTACACACCAAAATTGACTTTTTCACCATTTTTACAGTTTTTCCCCATAACTCCGGAACTATAAGCCAAAGAGCTGTAACTATACCTTTTTGGAATCCTTGTGACCAGACAAACACCATGGTATGCTTTTTACACTCAAACATTTTAAATTTTTGACCCCTGTATAACCGTGAACCCAAGCTGGGGGCCATAAGGGGTGTTTGGCAAGTGCTTCCATCAATTTTATAGATTGTCAATGCCTAAAGTACTTGTTTGTAAAAATTCACAATTTATCCGGAAGCGAACACTCTTACACTACAGTCCCTGCGATAAGGAATACCCTACAGACGGTGTGCCCATCTCTCTTTTTAAGGCGATTGGGCCAGAACTCCACCATATAATATTGCTGTCCCTTCTAATTATTTTCAGATTGTATGCTAATGAAACCTTTTTGGGAAGCCAAGAATAAAATTATATTTATGGTTATGCGTATTTACTGAAGGCTGTAGGCAAAGTGACCAACTTTATTAATGGTTTTTTTATTTAAAATCCTTAAAATTTAAAAACATGTCCAGCATTTTATGAAGATTTTGATATTTTTCAATGTAAAATTGTTAACTAAATATGTTGGTTTTTTTAAGGAGGAGAGGGTAATTTGCTGTGTAACAGAAATTGCATTCTTCCTTTATTTTGCAAAAAAAAATTTGTCCCTCATGATACAGAGGTTTTTGCTTCATATTACAGAATACAGATGGTATTTTTGGTATATGTTTCTTTAAAAATTTAGTCAATTTCCAAAAAATCGTGAGCCCATAATTTCCTATAATTTGGTAAGACAGTCAAATGTTTGAGGGGAAAAAACAATTACAATATTTTGTTTTAAACTTGACCAAAATCATTGCATCTCTGGATATAGCTATGGGTCCCTCTTTTCAGCAATAATTGCTATAGATATGGATCCTACTGATCCAGACTCACGGAGGCACATCCTTACCCAGACCCTCCCGGGGTCTGTGGTATAAACGACTGGTAATGGAGACTGATATCCCTCTGAGTCAACCCAATAAGTGGTTGGACAAGTTGCAAGTGTGAGATTTTGACCACCACTCATGCTCCTGGAGCATAGGTTGTGGCAACCGTTCCAGAGCGGAGCTATTCATTATATTGAGTGCTGACCACAATAGCAGTAGCAATTTATTCCATAAATATTATCAAGGATTAGAATTGGAAATCTGGCACACCAATCCTCGCTGGTCCTGTGTGGTTAGGTAGCGGACCCCTCTTGATACAGTGGTCTCGGGTCGAATCTCCTACTGGTCCCCCCGGGAAAAAAAAGCACCCCCCCCCCCCCACCCAACCCCCCCCCCCCCCGCCCCCTTTTTAAAATGTATAAAATTTTCATATTTTTTCAGGTTAAAGGGAAAAATTCTAAGTACAAAAGAGAATAAGAAAAAATGATAGCTGCCCTTTGAGGTTCGTGAGGGAGACCTGCCCTGGAGCATGGGTGGTGGTAAAAAAAAACTACCGCGTATGTACAAGTTGGTTCGTATGAGGGCGTATGGGCTGCCAGGGGTCAAAAAGGTGGCACCGCGCCGTATTAAAAGGACCCATGCCCAAGGTGGCAGGGAGGGTCCAGCCCTGAATTTTTTATATACAGGGATGCATCGTGTTGGCTGAGTCAATTCTCGAATAAATAAGTTTGAAAAAAAGGCGGTTATGGCCACTGTCAGACCGGACGCCGATTCCCTGCGTGCCTGAATCTGAAGACAGAGGCCAGACTGGAGGACAGGGGCGGGTAGGAGCACATATCACCCAACCGAGAGCCCTCCCCATCTTATGTATGAAAGAGATGTGATGCTAAGTCCAAATAAGGCGCAGGGATTGTTTTGACAATGACAATAATACACAGTGTTTGAACCATACAGAAGTCATCTGTTCCCTATCACTTGTTCATATTAGCAGGTTAATAACACTATCCACACGGCTGGAGATGTCGAGAAACTCGCGTGTTTATTATAACGCATGCAGTTAGTAATACTCGAGGGGGGCCTTTCTGATGTGTTCGTGTGTGTGGCACTGGGAACACCCTGTATGGGAGTCTATCACCTTTCTTACAGTTCTGATTGGAATAGCCTTCTTACATGAGTATTCTCAATCAAAAGAGGCTTAAGAGGGAGCTGTCATTAGTTTATTCCAGGGGGGCCTGCGTCGCCGCTGGGGAGGAATTACGTCAACATATATTTTTCGGCGAAATTTTCGCTTCCCCCCTCCTTTCGTTCAAAAATTTCACACTCCCTCCTTGATCATGCTGATTTCCCCATTTAAAAGTTCATGTTCCCCTCCCTCTCATTGATGAAAAATTTCATGTTCCCCCCCTCGCTCTTACAAAAATTTTTCGGGCCCCTCAATCCTCCATCCCTCCCCCCCCCCCGGCATAAATAATGACCCCTCCCTTATATATCTTTATGCACCCTAGCTAGATTTTTCCTTACCACGTCCCTGATTGGGCTAATTATATCATATAACCCCAGGAAAAAACAAACAATCTGGCGGTAATCACTAAGGGGGTGAAAAGTATGCCACGCAGAGGGTGTTTTGAGTCAATCCCACAATGCACCAGTTTTGGGAAATTTCACTTCAATAAGGTCATGCGATCCCACAAAAATTTATATATCTGTATGCAACATCTAGCTAGATTTATTCACGTCCATCTGTTGGGCTAATCAATCACTATACCCCAGGAAAAAACAAAAAAAAATCGGTGGTAACCACTAAGGGGTTTTAAGTCCGACGCAGGGAGGGTGTTTTGAGTCAATTCCAACAATTGCCCACCAGTTTTGGGAAATTCACTTCAATAAGGTCAAATGATCCCACAAAATCTGCTGAACACAAAAAAATCCTGACTTTTACACTCATTTAGCCACACTTAGTGGCAAGTACTTTTTGGAGCCTGATCATGAAATGTATTATTATGGTTCTTACAACTTGAACACTTTTTATCCCAAAATACTGAAGTGTTAGTACTACCATATGGACATTGCAAGCATTATGGGATTGCTCAAAACACCCTGGGGATTCCTACCAAACCACCAACTTTTTGCCATTTCATTCCAATGTAACACACTTAAAAAAATCAGTTTGGAACAATTGCCGATTATACTGGTACATTGCCATATGAAGAAAACTGGCTCCACAGCCAATCCCATGTTACAGATGGCAGTTTCCTCCAAAAGATGTATATTTCTGAATAATACTGACCGTTAGAAAATATTATATCATGATTGCAGTGATTTGAGCCATGTGATAGTTTTATTATATAACTTGCGCGATTTAGCCATTGAAATGGTTTTTTTACCATTGAACTGTGGTCAGAATCTATGTGATATGAAATCGTATATAAAACAAATTATTGACTGCATATTTCGTGCAATAGTAAAAATATATCACTTGGACAAAATTTTGGATGTTCCTTCACTCGCCTGCGGTCGTTGTTAAATGGAAAACTCAAAAATTGTTCCTTGTGATATATTTTTTAGAGTGCACTCAAGCATGCAATATCGTATTACTACTATCACTGATTTGAAAAGAAAACCAGGTCATATCATGATATAAAAAACAATTATTGAAGTTGCCGCCTAATTGTGCGCTTAGTAAAAATATATCATTCGGTCAAATTTTGACTATTCCATTTCACTCGGCTACTCGTGAAATGGAAAAGTCAAAATTGACCTCATGAGATATTTTTTATATCACATATAGGCATTCAAATATTTTGTACAATGTCAAATAAGTGACAGAATGCCAAAAGCATAGTTGACTGTAAGCTATGCCTAAAGGTGAAATACTGTATATATTGCTTTTGGCGGCCAAAGAATGTTTTGATGAGATGATGTACAGCTGTCTGGAGTCAACTCTGCATATAACTTAAAACCAGTCAGATTAGAACCGTACTGCTGTCCGGGCAAGGTTAAAAATATAGAGTGAGGTAATTCGCTAACCAGCACATATGTTCAAGACCAATGATACTGACAGAACAGTGTAAATGAACATGGCTTCTTTTTAAAAATAAAAATCTTGACAGAATACTTGCCTTATGAAGTATGATATCAGTGATTGGCACAGAAATGCGTGGAAAATCGGAGTAAAAAACTATGAAATAATTATCTTTTATAACATTCAATTATGTGAATTCGCCATGGTTCTTTGGATTAAAAAGTTTGACGATGTAAAAACTTTGGGATTTCTTTGGCTACCACCCCCGGTAAAGTGCTTACATTTCCTCTCTGCAACGTTTATAGTAGGTTTGTGCGGTATCTGCATTTTGATTGAAGAACCAACGGTGCCGGCCAAAAAATCCTAAATTTTGATACGTTTTTTTTATCGAGGCTTTGCTTTATTCTTTGTGGAGTTAGCTGATAGCCCCGAATCGCTTATGATGTCATAGCGCCCTCCCTTGATTACTGAAAAGTTGGGTTTTTTCCCGCTGGAGGAAAAGCATTTGTCGACTGCATTTCCAAAAACCGAAGAAAACAATTATCACTGTAAGGACTTGTCTGTTGTGTCGTTAGAAAGAGGCCACAGAGGGGTTGCTTTGGTAATGTGTATATTGTGGTGTTGTTTGGGTTGGGTGTGTGTGTGTGTGTGTGTGGTGCGTATGGTGTGTGGATGTCTCTCTCTTTTCTCTCTCTCTCTCTCTCTCCTTTCTCTCTCTCTCTCCTTCTCTTCTCTCTCTCTCTTATGGTGCTTTGCGTTCAAGTTTGGAATTGAGCAATCAAATTCATAACATGGGCGTTGTTTGCCTGGTCAAATAATGATGGCTAACATTTTGGATGCATAAGGGACGCTTGAAAGGACATCGCCGGCTAGGACAGAAGGAGGCCCTCTGTAATTATCATAGTTATATTTCACATAAGTTTGAGTTGTGTTTTACAACTACTTTAAAAGGTGGTTGTTCCGATTTATGTGTATGTGTCTCTACTGATATGAGAGCCTGGCACTTGCACCTACACCCACATCAAGTACCGTGGGAAACAAACTTGCGGTTTTGATGGTAGACGCAATAATGCATGTTGCAAGCCCTATTCAATTACTGTGCTAATAAAGTGGTAACCACTAAAACGGCGGTTTTTGTTATATCTTGAGCATGAAATGGATTAGCGTTGCTCAACTTTCGGACGACAATGCAGCAAAATACGGCCTTTCATCTGATATCAAAATCGATACTACTTCCGGGTGTAAAAGGGGGGGTCCCAAAGACGATCGGAACAAGCCCTGTTAACATGTATGCCATGTGTTTTATCCCAAAATACACTGGTATCAGAAAATATATGAGAAAAGTCTGAGAAACTTCAGGGGCATGCTCTTGGGAAAAAGCAAAGTCAGAGTATCCCCATTCCAATGGACCATTATTAACTAAATGAAGAAACAGGAAGATGTTGTTGCATAGCTGCCCTTGTATGGAGCTGTAGTGACGTCTAGACATGCCTTTTGTCCTTGGAAGCTACAGAGAGGTACACGAGGCAGCTATTAATTTAAAGCCCCAATGTACTATTATTATGCTACTGAGATTTGATTACATAGCCGGTCTTCACACCAAGCGGACCTGGCAAACCACACAATGGCCACATAACGCATGGCCCATGACCGCGCTATTGATTTCAAGTTTTTACCTAACATCCCTTCCCATGGCTTTGCCTATCCGTTCTTTTTTTTCATGAGCAAGCTGAGCTAGCACTTGAGCTATAAACTCACAATTCTCAGGCACAGTTCCAATCACAGTTGTATTGAGCAACAATACATCACATTGTATTTAGTATGATTTATGATACCCAGGAAATGCATGGTCAGCTGTTGTGAACTGGGTCCATTCAAGGCACGAACTGAGCCCTTGATGAGATTAGCATGCCTTCCAATAGGATGTGGTATGGCATCTATGTAATAGGTTGGTGTTGTTATGGCAATTCCATTTAGTGTCAGGCCCCCCAGAAAACAAACATGCCAAAATGAGGTTTTTCCCCCCAGAACAAGAATGCCACTCATATATATTGCTAAATAGTATAACGCACATCCTTGCAAAGCGGATTGTGGTTCGGGGGGGGGGGGGGAGTTCATATTGGAATTTCAATTACCCATTGAAGCTCGTATTATAATTTTACATAAAACCGACTGTTGGGGAATTTGTGTGAAGTGGTATGTTTTGAAAACCGTCAAAAGTTAAACTTTGAACATGGTCTTTAAAAGGCGGAACGTTTCAAGTTCATTCTGCTCTCATGCAAAATATAGAGGCGTCCTCCATCCACTTTCCCATTATCCGGCGATGTCCGTTGTAATTTAGCAGTTTAGACTTTGGGGAAAGAGGAAGTTTTGAGTTAAAAAATCTGACCCATAAAAACGTTTTACTAAGGAATGTTTAATTTATGGCAGTTCGACTTCGGGAAAGGGAAGTTTTGATTACAAAAAAAAAAAAAGAAAAACATATCTCGACCCATAAATCTGGTTACTAAGAATAAGTAAAATTAAAACAAAAATCTAACTTGACCACAGATGACCTAAAAATGGCTCTGTCCCACACTTCCATACTACTTGGAATCCAATGATTTCAAATGGCCCTAAGGCGACGAAATAAAATCTTGTTTTTGCCGACCGACCCATAATTCTCATTTTGAAGTTTTTTAGGCCCAATTTTAACCTCCAGAAGAAAAACAAAAAGCAAATTGCACGACCGACCCTACTTGAAAGGCCGTCCACCCGTAAACCAGGGTTTTTTCGTCGGCCTATTAAACGACAAGTTCAATGGGCCTATGAATTTAATTTGACATAAAAGGAGAATGACCCGATTAAAGTCTAATAAAGTTTTCATCGCAGAATGGCATTCACTCAAAATCCCATCTGTAAAGTTTAGCGGCGATATTTCAACCCGTTTTGAGAGCTAAAAAGTGTATTTTAATCCCGCTAGAGTACTGTGTACAATTATATTGGTCGACGAATGGGAGCATAATATTTTTCGCTCATTCATCTGAACCAACTCCCTTTAACCCCTAAGATTGTACATGGTAATAGTGGCTTTCTTCTGATCCCTGGTGACGAGGCATTACGATCGGAGTGCAAACCTGGACCTTACCTTACCAGTCTACTAAATTCTAAAAAATAAGTCCTTATATGTTTTCACCAACATTAACCCTCGTCGGCGTCTACCGAAGGAGGTGGTTACCATCTCCAGGTTTATTTTTACCGCCTTGCTAAAACCCCCTTTTTCTGTTTAAAGTGTTAATGAATGATATGTTATACGCTAGTTTTCATGCAAAACACATATCCATCCACTTGAATTAATTTCCATGACACAAGTGTATAATAGGGGAAAATCAATATTCACCCAAAGTTTAGAATATCTGATTTTTATGTGGTTTTGGCTCACTTGATGGAAAATAACAGTTTTTTTACTCAAAACGCTTTAGTGTTATAAAAGTAGCTAAAGTCATCCCATGTCACAAGAAGGGTAACAAGCATTCGCTGGCAACTATCGACCCGATCTCCTTGCTATCAATAATATCCAAGGTTATGGAGCGACTGATCTATATGAAAAATGGCGCCATCTGATGCGCATTCATTGATATCAAACAACATATGGCTTTAGGTCTGTGTCATTCTACATCTGATGTACTATGTATGCCTTACTAATTCCATACACATTCTAGTGCATCAGTGTATTGTTGATTATCTTGTTGTTCAGTGCTTTATATCCTACGAATCCAGGGGCGTACCCGCGGGGGCAGGGGGAGCGAGAGCCCCCCCAAACAAAACCCTTTCCCACCCCTTCCCCCCCCCCCCCAAAGAACTCCTTTTTGTACATTTGGTCTCAGTGGAGAAGGACCCAAATTTGCCCCCTCAAAAAAATCTTGGCACCCTTCACCCCCCATTTGTAAAGTTCTGTTTACGCCACTGTAGAATCAATCCTCCATAAGGTTATCTAGGCAGAGACACAAATTATATAACCCTGCACGCCAAACAAAGATTCTAGTTAACTTGCACGCGAAACAAGAATCTTGATAATTTGTGCACTCTGTCGTCTAGTTGACTTCAGACAAACCTCTATAAACAGGAGAATGATTCGTAAAATACACTGCTCTGAACAACAATGGATAATCAATATACAACAGATTTACCAACCATGTCCATCAAGCATCGTTACGGTGTTGACAAAGTTATCTAATGTGTGCCTGGCGTGCTTGGTGGCCTTTTTTTCAATCCCCCATTTTCCCCCAACCTCTATAATATTAAATTTTTTTAAGTCAAATGAAAACTATGGAGTTGAATAAAGTGAGCTTTCTGATCAAATTGAAACCGAACATTTACAATTGGGAATTGAAATCTGTACCCATCACTTGAAAAACATATTTTCTTTAAACAATTTACCAAAAAATCTAGTTGATCAACCTTATTCTCTATGAAACGTAGATGTTATGAATTAGTTTATTAGTCGATATTTTTTTAAAAAGTGTTTCATATTTGATAAAACATAGTTTAAACTATGAGTCATGATTGGCTGTTGAACACCATGTTTCTCAAAATTATTCAATAAACTCATTTTAAGTAAAACGGTTAAAAAGTTTACTTAAAAAGATATATCATTTCAAGCTTATGCAAATATAAATTTCAAAAATCTCGCACTAAAAATGCAATTTAGTCCCTTGTCATTCTCAGTTGCAAAATGAATCACTGTTCACTCATACTTGTACAACCTTGCGATCTTTCTTCCTTGTATTCCTCTTCACCCTTTGTATCTAAGTAAACCGCACTGGAAGGCATATATTTAACAAATTTTGTGGCCCGCAACTCCCGAGTCGAGATGACACCACGTGTGTTGCAATTCTCCAGTGTTCTAACAAAAATTCATTTCTAGGCGTGGACACGCGCAGCATTGGTGGGAAAAGTAGCCCCATCAGTGGTT